>JAMZAV010002491.1:0-239092 GCA_024449915.1 Sweltsa coloradensis
GGCCCACATAGAAGATGTTCGCAATGTTAGTCGTTGGTTATGACAGTGCGATTCCTCTGCGTGCATAGCGTCGCTCGCGAAGTGGGCTATAGCCTACTTTCAGAAATAATGGGATTCAAACTCATACTGAGTTTTGGCGCCAGCCGGCTTCAGTTGACCTTGACCTCATTTACGAAAACATAAGAGTACTTTGAAACCAACTGGAATAATTTTGCAGATGCACTTTTTAATTTACCCATTCTTACAAACAAATACAGTAGATTTACTTTTAAGGCTATTCCAGAGCACTCTTACCGATGTTTTGAAAGTCAAAGGAAAATGGCCGAAGTTGGTTGAATGAAAGAGGAACTTGAATAAAAAGGAAAGAAAGAAACTTTGTTTTTTTGGACGGGACAAAAGCTCCATTTTGGCCATTGTATGCAAATTTTTGGGTCAATAAGAAAATGAGAGTTCTATGTGCAATACCTACTTAAGTTTAAGCTATAATTTTTTTCAACACACTTTTGTCTCCGCACTGAGTACAAGGGAAAATAATTTTCTGAAATAACGTTAGACGTACGATTTTTTTCGTCCACTGGTTCAAAACTCTTATTTGTACCATGTGACACACACCGCATCGCACGTTGAACATTATTTCAGAAAATTATTTTCCCTTATACTCAGTACGGAGACAAATGTGTGTCGAAACAAAAAAATCCTAGCATACGATTAATTAATATTGCACCTGGAACTCATTTTCTTATTGACCCAAAATTTGCATTTAATGGCCAAAATGGAGCTTTTGGCCCGTCCAAAAAAAAATTTATTTTTTCTCCTTTTTATTCAAGTTCCTCTTTCATTCAACTAACTTTCATGCAATTTATTTTGACTTTCAAAATATCGGTACGAGTGCTCTGGAATAGCCTTAAGCATTTATTTCTCAACTTGAGCACATTAATTTTACAATTTTGTGGTAAACCCTTCACATTTCGGTCTTATTTGGATTTCAAGCGCTTAATTTTGTTTTTGGATGAGCGTAGCGAGCGAAGCGAAGATTCCATTTCACTACTCTGGAGAAAAAAATCCGGAATGTTTTTTTCTTTCTTTTTGTATTTTTGTGTGTCTGTTAACACGATTCCGGCTAAACCGATACTCCAATTGCAATGCAATTTTCTAGAGACCTTTGAAATCTCTGACCTAAGAACTGCACGATTAAAAAAATCGATCGAAAAATTATTTCTCATGAAAATTGCGATTTTTGGATGAGCGAGCGAGCGTAGCGAGCGAAGCGAAGATTCCATTTCACTACACTGGAGAAAAAAATCCGGAATGTTTTTTTTCCTTTTTTTTAAATGTATTTTTGTCTGTTTGTTAACACGATTCCGGCTAAACCGATACTCCGATTGCAATGAAATTTTATGGACGTCTTCGAAATCTCTGAACTTAGAACTGCCACGTTTTTGAGCACAATCGGAAAATTATTTCTCATGAAAATCGCAATTTTACGATTTTTTTTCGATTTTTTTTAAATTTCTTCGACTTACAACACCTACATGCTTTGTCCGATTGTAATGATTTTTTCACAGAACCTTAATTTAATGAATTGATATATTCATGTGAAATTTGGGCGTTATCAAAAAAATTTTTTACGAAAATCGCAATTTTACGACTTTTTTGATTTTTTAAATTTCTTCGACTTATAACACCTACATGCTTTATCCTATTCTAATGATTTTTTCACAGAACCTTAATTTTATGAATTAATATATTCGTGTAAAATTTTTGCGCAATCGAATAATTATTTCTTATGAAAATTTCAATATTACGATTTTTTCCTTTTTTTAAATTACGATTAATTAAAAAAATTTAAAATTTAAGTTATTTTTTTTAAATTTAATTTAATTTAAAAAAAATCTTCAACGAAGTAATGATTTTTTCACAGAACAACAGAAAATCCGCATAACACATGGCAGCTCAATGCACCAATTACGCTCATCCAACAACGCGGCGGGACTTAAGCGTTTTCCTAGTATAGGAATAAAACAAAAGAAAATCAAGAAAATCAACAAAACAAACACACAAGAGGCATTATTGGATGAGCGTAGCGAGCGAAGCGAAGATTCCATTTCACTACACTGGAGAAAAAAAATCGGAATGTTTTTTTTTCTTTTTTTTCTTTTTTTTTTTCTTTCTTTTTGTATTTTTGTCTGTTTGTTAACACGATTCCGGGTAAACCGATACTCCGATTGCGATGAAATTTTATGGAGGTTTTTGAAATCTCTGAACTTAGAACTGCCACGTTTTTGAGCACAATCGGAAAATTATTCCTCATGAAAATCGCAATTTTACGATTTTTTTCGATTTTTTAAAATTTTCTTGACTTACAACACCTACATGCTTTGTCCAATTGTAATGATTTTTTCACAGAACCTTAATTTTATGAATTGATATATTCATGTGAAATTTGAGCGTTATTAAAAAACTATTTTTTAAGAAAATTGCAATTTTACGACTTTTTACGATTTTTTGAAATTTCTTCGGCTTATAACACCTACATGCTTTATCCTATTGTATTGATTTTTTCACAGAACCTTAATTTTATGAATTAATATATTCGTGTAAAATTTGTGCGCAATCGAATAATTATTTCTTATGAAAATTTCAATATTACGATTTTTTCCTTTTTTAAAAATACGATTAATTAAAAAAATTAAAATTTACGTTAATTTTTTTAAATTAATTTAATTAAAAAAAAATCTTCAACATAGTAATGATTTTTTCACAGAACAACAGAAAATCCGCATAACACATGGCAGCTCAATGCACCAATTACGCTCATCCAACAACGCGGCGGGACTTAAGCGTTTTCCTAGTATGATTTTTTTTCGTTTTTCTTGTTTTTTTCTATTTGTGTTTTTGTGTGTTTGTTAACACGTTTCCGGCTAAACCGATACTCCAATTGCGATGAAATTTTCTGGAGGCCTTCGAAATATCTGAACTTAGAACTGCTACGTTTTTTAGCTCAAATTATTTCTCATGAAATCGCAATTTCACTATTTTTTTCGATTTTAAAAAATTGTCTTCGACTTATAACACCTACAAGCTTTATTCGATTAGGCCTATATTGATTTTTTTACAGAACCTTAATTTTATGAATTAATATATTCGTGTAAAACTTAAGCGAAATCAAAAAAATATTTCTCATTAAAATCGCAATTTTACGATTTTTTTCGATTAAAAAAAATTGTCTTCGACTTGTAACACGTACATGCTTTATTCGATTGTAATGATTTTTTTACAGAAACTTAATTTTATGAATTATTAAAATATTCCTGTGAAATTTGAGCGTAATCTTAAAATTATTTCTCATGAAAATCGCAATTTTTCGCTTTTTTTCGGTTAAAAAAAATTCTTCGGCTTATAACACCTACATGCTTTATCCGATTGTTATGATTTTTTCACAGAACCTTAATTTTATGAATTAATATCTTAATGTGAAATTTGAGCGCAATAGAAATTTTTTTTCTCATGAAAATCGCAATTTTACGTTTTTTCCATTAAAAAAATACGCTCATTCAACAACGCGCCTGAAAAAGCGTTTGCGAAGCTTCCTAGTGTAATTCATATTGCATTACGTGTACGATTCATGCATAGGTTGCATCGAGCACATAGCTCGATTTTTGATGGGGACCCCATCCACAAAGCAACCACATTTACCAAATTATCTTCAAATTTATCAGTAAACTTTAATTTTGCTTAAGAAGATATTTCCTTTGAACAACATATTTTAACGAAAATTAATATTTGAGTGACATAATAAAAGTCCGACCGTAGACGCTTTATTTTATTTGAGCGCTGTGTTTAAATATTTTCTATGTACTTGTTACCAGTTTTCTGTATGATCAACGTTCCATCTATTCATGTGTCTCCATCACCCATCTAAAAATATATAAAATAACAAACATTAGTTCAATAGTTTTTTGGTATTTAAACTAACACGAAAACTTAAAGACACCCGAGCTGAAAACGAAAGTCACATCCTCCTTTGCCGCCACAATGCTTTGAACCGAAACAATATAACACCATGACATCAAGAAAATGTAAATGACATCTTCTATTTTCACTATTGATTTGTTCGTATCACATGCGTATATGCAACAATGCATATGTATACGACATCATTTTACCATCGAATTTGTCATCGATTTCTCTTATGGGTCAGGTGACTCAGGTGCAGGGTGGGAAGGATAATGTAAGTTTATTACATTATTTGTAACATATCAATAAATCCCTTTGCTACTCGTAAATGATGAATCTTGTGCGCCGTCCACGCACAGTCCATGCAGTTAGGTAACATTGCTTGCTTACCAAGGCCAATGGTTTTGTTTCTGTTGGCACTGTTACGCCCTTACACCCACTGGTCCGTAGTTCCTTGATTCATGAATATGAATAGAATTTTCTTCTCAGTATCTCTCCATAAACACGACAACTATGGCCACACCGTTTCTGAATGTATTATGTATTTATGAATTACTAATACTAATTCCCGATTATCTGCGCATTATTAGAGAGTCTTCCATATAACCATCATCCATCACGTATCTGTTCTTTTCTGTAGAATTAGCTTATTATATATATATATTATATATTATATATAACCTTATTTAAAAAGTTTAATGTCCATTTTTTAAATTGCTTAAATCTAGCGAATTTCAGACACATTCTGAACCACTTTACGATCTCCAATTTTTACTCAGAATATTTGAATCTTGGCGAGGTTGTTTAGAAAGGATATGTGTATGCCTATAATACTCAAGCTTCGGAAATGACTACAACAACTCTTTTGTGTCCTATATAGACGGTCAGCTAATTAAAAAAAAAAAAACTAATCAATATATTTTTAAAAAGAATCGAAATTTGTGAAAATGTTAATTTTTACTTTTGCAAACCACAATCCTTGCACAATCGATGGAGCTTCAAAGCGCTCCAGAATATTCCCCTGCATTCCACATCAAAATCTATGTTGCTCATCCTACAATGTTCAAATCGAACAAGACCTTCTATTGACATGCGTTTTTCTAATCGTCCTTCGACAAGAATGATACAGAATGTTTTTACCCGGAATGTCGAACCCTGTGGGACAGGGGGTGTGGCGTCTCCCAAACGTTATATACACAAAATACCCGGCACCTCCACCAAAAACGTGATATGATTTGCACAGTGGCAAAAAACGTATTTTTCAATTTTGTATTCTTCTCTGACAAAAGCGTCGCTCACTCGTTTGGGTATTTCCGTACCCTTGTTTGTGAATTGTGATACCATGTTATCTTAACACAGAGATGTGATGCCATGTTATCTTCCTATACTTTCAGACGCGTTGTTAGCCGACCTACAGAACACCATCTCCCCGGGTGGCGGGTCGAGCCATGCGTCTTCTCCGAGCGGGGGTGTGGGCTCCGGGTACGGCTCGCTCAACGGGACCCGGGCTCGAGACCCGGTAGGCTCCGACCGAGGGGACTACACCACCCGGAGTCTTGAGAGATACGACACGCAATCTCAGCCACCTCTCTCGGTGAGTTCTACTTGGAATACATATGCACTGATTTGCTTTAATAAACAGTTTTAAGCGATATTGTGATGATTCTGGACAGATGTTTGCAGGTTGTAACAAAATTCGTGTATTTTTTATGTAAATCTTCCTTCTATTGTAACAGCCGCTTACGGTGTCTCAAATGCCTATAAAGGGCTCCTCTAAAATCCTTATTTGTATTCTACTCTTAAACCACAGATAAAATCCTATTAGGGCTATGCGGGTAGTGGTTTCGACAGTCGGGTCGGGGGGTACTAAACTGCTTCGGAATTTCGGGCCGGGTCGGTTAGGGAAACGACGGTTGTTATAATACTCCATTTAAAATAAATAATGAATTTTCTTGTGAAGAATCTAACATTATAATTTAATCAAAATTAATTTTCTATTATCCGAATTTTCATTAAACTGCACAGTATAAATTGTCTGGACCGGCACCTCCACCATCTTCTCAAAATATTTTTTAGTTACCCAAAAATACAATGTTGTTAATATGGTCCTAAATATCCGTCCCGATCTGAAATTGCGGGTACCCGCACACCACTACATCATATACACTTGTACTAGCTAGGTTAAAAATAATGCCACTATACGGTTAGTAAGAACCGTCAGTCGGTACGTACGTACCCTATATGTACGCTTGCCCCGCATAAGGCACTTTTTTTTTATTGTCCTTCACTCTCATCTATCACCACTTATCGTCTCGAATAGCAATATTGCATTAGTAGATATAGTAACAAAAATAAAATAAACAAGTTATAAACTAAAGCGAGAAATAAATAAAATTAGTATCACTAAACACAAAATAATAATATTTTGACACTCATAAAATTTTTTTAACGTTTTTATTTAATATGACAATGCATTATGACGTGCTAGTATACGAAGATAGTTGCCTTATTTGATAAGTGTTTACATAAATTAAAGGCCCCACAACACAATTGTTTTATCAATCAGCATCCACTTCACCACTTGATGCAAAGCGTATGCGATGTTATCGAAAAATAATTCCAACGAAGAGATATTTCAAATCCACAAAGCATCTCATTTGAATCTTGTTTTAAATGAAACATTGTATTCAATTTAAATAATGTTTCTGTATGGCTTACGTCAATCAAATATTTCTTTGAACATACAATATGGAGGAGCATCATTATTATATTGTGGTTGTTGGTTTTCGGCTTTTTGCATTCTAAAATACGTGCTAATTTCGTACGTTGATTTATTTGCCAGTTGTAAATTTAATTTGTAAATATATACTTCTTAGATTGTGTTCAAATCAATGTTTAACAGTTATTAGGCCTATATTATATTGAACATCACTCATTAGTATGAATCAAAAACAGAAACCCTCTGAAAGCTGTAAAATCTCCATTTTTTCGCCTAGTTCCGATGAGGAACAAGTATTTTATACTTGCTCCTCATTCGTCTGCGCTCGTCGGATTGTGTGGTTTTAAAACACTAATGAAGCTGGTAAGGGAATCCCTAATAATAGCAACAAAAGCAAACAAATGTGCCCACCTGCCAGTTGAAAGACAACAGTCGATGTAAATGTCCTCTGCGGAAGTAAGCGACACGTCTCCCCAAATGTATTATTATAACATCATTTTTATTTTTAACTATTCTTAATTTACAACCTCGACGTCAAACAAACGAAATCTCATGCATATTGTTCCTACACAACAACATTCAAAAGCTTGTTTGGGAGCGAAGCTGTCAGTCCGTCCATCTGTCTGATGTCACGTCTCACGACAATAAACGAGCATGACCTCTGATTAGGGTTCGAAATTTTCCGGAAAAATTGAAGTCGAGGAAAAAAAACGGATATTTTCCCGTTTTTTTCCGGCAAAATTGGAAAATTTGGGAAAAATTGAATTTTCTTTACTTTTCATAAAGTTTATACTTCCTCGTAGTTCATTTTAGATTAATGGCATCTTTATGGTAAATTATAAATTAAGATTATTATTGTTAGTTTATTTTCATGTGTTTACGTACGCGTGTTTACTATTGATGTTTATAAATGACAGCAAAATGGCAGCAATACTACATCTAGCATTTTCCAAAATCCCTTGCAATTATTACTATTTATAGCCAGGGGTCGAAATTAACTTTTTTTGCAACTAGCACTTCGGGCTAATGGCAACAATAGTCCTCTAGCCCAAGAGCATTTTTACAGTCGGCAATCAAATAGGTTATATTGATGTAAAACAATAATAGGGTATATGTGAATGTTTTAAGTCACAATATTTGCCGGGTTTGACTTATGTGTAGGGGGGACTAGGGAGCGACCGGAAACGAATTTTAACCGTAATATTAATAATATTAGCCTAAATTAAGCGATTTTTTATTTTGTTTGCATATTTACAACGATTTTCCATACTAGGTAGTGCACTACTACTGGAAACTCGTTAAGTTATTGTTGCGAAATATTGAGATTTTTTGAACGGCAATTGGGAACTCTGGAAAAAGTACTCGCCTGTCGGACTAGAGTAATTAGATTTTTACTAGCGCGAGCAAAGTTTCACTAGCCTCGGGCGAGCATTAATTTGACTCCTGTTTATAGATATAGGCCTACTATGTTAAGCTTTAGTCCCTCCCACGGCATGCCCTATTACTTTACAATATGGTCACAAAACTGTCTTTGAAATGAGAATTCCAATCATAATTTTAGTCTAACCTAACAAGAACAACTAAGGCATTTACCTTTCATTTTACTATTAAAATAATGAATTAAAAACTGTGGGATATGTAATTGGGCTACCTTATTGATAAAAATAATCATTACTACATTCATATCAATTTTATTTATCCTATGCACCTTAAAACCAATTTTTTCATTTTTTCCAATTTTTCCTATTTTTCCGACGTGCCCGGAAAAAAACGGAAAAAAACACGTTTTTTTTCCAAAATTTCCGGAAAAATTGGTACCTTTTAAATCCCTACCTCTGATTGCCGTTACTCATCAACGATGACACAGAATATGTTTGGAGACTGGGAGTCCTAGAGTCTCTATCCATGAAGTACAAAGTGACCATCGACGGACGCGTCGGGTATGGGTATGAGGCAGCTGCTAAGGGTTGTCGCGTGTAGTCGTAAAATAGACCATCCTAGAAACTGAGGGTTTTATACCTGCTGTATTAATTAATTTATTGATTTTTTTGTTTAATTGCAAATATCTAATAACGTTGTTGAAATATTAAGCGTGCGTCTTGAATTTCATTTTTTTGGACGAAATTCTACGATAAAAACTGACTGAGTTACGGATAATGCTTCTATAACATATTTTGATAATATTATATAATAATATAATAATATTTATGTATTTCAGTCAGTTTTGATCGTAGACACTAGGGAAAAAAACACATTTCATAACTCAAGCTACACATTTGAACCACGTTATGAAATATTTGCAATTATAAAAAAAATATTTTGCTGAATAAATTATTTTCATCACAATAGATTTGAAATGGGCGAAGGCAGGTAGAAACAAACCCATGTTCGCTCCCAAGTTCGGTCACGCCAAAAAAGGTGGAAAGGGAAAAATGCAGACAATAGACGGGACGACCGATCCCGGTCTCGTCCGCCGATGGTCACTTTGTACCTCAAGGATGGATAGACTTTAGAGTGTACCGTGAGATATACTCGAACCCGGCACCTCCACCAAAATATTTCAAATTTGAAACACACCTATAATAACGCTTCGCTCCATATTTTGGATGTTCCACCGAGTTTATTTCGAAGAGATTTTCTAAAATCTTAGTTGCTAAGAAATTGAGATATTATACGTAAACAAAAAAAATAATAATTGAACATTTACAATCTGTTAAAAGAATATATTTATTATAACCGTAAAATATTATTTGACAGTTGTAAATGTCCAATTACCTACTTGTTTTTTTCTAATAATATTATATTACCTGCAATAGTTCCATTTTTCTTATGAGATATTACGCGTTATAAATTAAACACGATTGATAATGGTGATGATAGTAATTCGTTATTTCTTGATGAACTCTGCCGCATAGTGCAAATTTAGTATAGTTTATACAGGTTATAAAACTTGGGCATTAAAAATGTGTGTTTACTTCCAACGAAACCAGCAAACGTTTTTGTACTTGGTGTTGCGAACTTTGGAATGGTCATTAGTCATTACACAATGATTTACTAACAGGATTTGATTTTTTAAATAGCGCCAACTTGATTTCTAGTTTAATGATTGTTGAACTCACTGTTATAACTCTCAAACAAAGTATAGATGGTGTAACATTAACCAAGTTCTTACCTAAAGCCTTTGTAATGTGACAGTTCAAGGCGTAACCCCTGTGAAGTGCCAGCCATGCCACCCGCCCAGACACTTACATCTTGGTTCATGGCTACGATCTCTTGGCATTGAATCAGTTCTAATGACAAGACAGCTCAAGATTTGTTTTGTTTTCCTTCTGGTGTTTTAAGAGGTATACTGCTATTTATATTGGCATTCATTGGTTTGTTGTTTGGCGGAAATTTACTACTCCGTTCAACACTGAATACAATGGAGACAAGCATTATGTACTGTTCTGGTTTAATGTATTTGCAACATAGATGTTTTAATGGGTATAAGGATAAAGTTGCAATATGTTATGCATGTTTCGACTTAGTATCTGAATAAATCAGTCCATCTCCATATTCATGCACCTGATATGTTTCTGTTGTGAAATGAACTCTTGTACAAACAAAAATACAGAAAGTCAATTATTTCAAATAAATAACTCGGAATTGGAATCAATCCAAGCTGGAAAGAGTCCGGTGGACGTTGAAGGTATTTCAGTCCCTCGTTTGAAGATGTTGCCAACCTCGCGCACGAGTCTAGAAAGTTGTTTTCCCGCCCGGCGTCGGACGTCACATTATTTATTGTGGAGGTGAATTTTTGAAATTTGGATCTCGCCCAAAGACAACTGACCGAATACTAGCGTGCGTGGACACCATCTAGCACCACACTCGGGCACTTCGACTACGAGGTTTCGCCGACAGGCGCTGGGTAGCGGTAGCGGTTTCAAGAAGCAGTTGGCGCTGTGATTTGGTCATGGACATATTAAAATTAAATAGCTCTATGAATTTGGTTGTCAAGAATAACTCGTTGATGCCTTACAAACCCCCTTGCTTCCTTTTTCTGACTTTCTGTTCATCCGTCCGTCTGTGCGCGTGTCACATCTCACGATTAAAACCAAGCATTATACCTCCGGTTGACATGAGGCTTTTGCTGCCTTTTCCCTTTAACAAGGTTGATACAGAATGTTTTTGATCACTGGTGGTTAGGGGGGCCGAGCCAATACCTCAGTCAAAGGGAAATATCATAGGACCCGGCACCTCCACCAACTTAGTCCAACCTTAGTATGGTTCGTCGTATAATAACTATCAGGCGCGCTCCCTATTTCGAGTATAAGGCAAGGCCGCTTCGCGAACGCCTTTTCCAATCGCGTTGATGGATGAGATTTAATGACTGATTAATCGTTGCCCTAAAAGTACGATATTCGTGAGAAATATTTCTTCGATTGTACCAAAAAACTTGGCAGATCTAAGTTCAGATATTTCGAAAGTCCTCTCTTATTTTCATAAAGATCGCATAATTATGCCGTTTGCCTGGTAGATAGCGAACAAAGAGACAAAAAAACACAAATAATACACTCTAGCTATTTTTCTCGGGGTATATGTGAAATTGAAGTCTTCGCTTCGCTCATCCAATTATTTAACTTACTAGGCCGCTTCGCGAACGCCTTTTTTAGTCGAATTGATGGATGAGCTTTTTTGTAAATTTTTAGTTTGCGTGGGATCTCTTTACTTTTGCAAGTGCTTTTTGAACGCATTGTAGGTGATTGTTGTCAAGTTTCCATTGTTACTTTTAAATTGTTATTATATACCTAAAAAAAACTCATATTAAAACCTTTATTCTGGTTAACGTTTTCAACTTGTTCTTTCAAAAGGCACATTGTAGCCCCACCCGTTTAGTCAGAATCGGCCTAAATATCACGAAAAAATTGTAAAAGTACGATATTCATGAGAAATATTTCTTCGATTATACCCAAAAACGTGGCAGGTCTCAGTTCAGAGATTTCGAAGGTTCCCTCCATTTTTCATCAAGATCGTATATGCCGTTTGCCCGTTAGAGCGCGAACAAACAGACAGAAAAAAGAAACATTGGAGCTAAATTTTTTGAGGGGTTAGTGAAATTGAAGTTTTCGCTTCACTCATCTAATTACCACTCACGATCTTTAATCGATTTCGCACACATACAATGAATAGACAATACACATATATATATTCGATTGTCGTTCATTTTCGTAAACTAGGAAAACGCTAAAGTCCCGCCGCGTTGATGGATGAGCTTTTTAAAGTTTTTAGTTTGCGTGGGAAATCTTTACTTTTGCAAGTGCTTTGTTTTTCTGCCGACGCATTGTAGGTGATTGTTGTCAAGTTTCTATTGTTTCTTGTTAATTTGTTATTATTTAACGTAAAAATCTTACATTAAAAGCTATATTTCTATGGATTCTGGCTAACTTTTTCAACATTTTCTTTCAAAAGGTACTACATCATCATAACCTTAATGTCCATGTATAATATGAACGTTGTAGCCCCACCCGTTTGGTCAGAATTGGCCCAAATGGCACGAAAATATCGCACAAAAAGTCAAAAAACGTATATTAAAAGCTTTATTTCTCTCGATTCTGGCTAACTTTTTCAACTTTTTCTTTCAGAAAGCAATACATCACCATTACCTTAATGTCCATGTGAAATATGAACGTTGTAGCCCCACCCGTTTGGTCAGAATTGGCCCAAATGGCACGAAAATATCGCACTAAAAATCGAAAAAAATCGTGAAAGTACGATATTCATGAGAAATATTTCTTCGATTGTACCCAAAAACGTGGCAAGTCTAAGTTCAGAGAAAACGAAGGTCGTGTCAAATTTTCATCAAGATCGCATATGCCGTTTGCCCGGTAGAGAGCGAACAAACAGACGGAAAAACAAACAAACAAACAAAAAAAAAAAAACAACCGAGCTAAATTTTTTGGGGGATCGGTGAAATTGAAGTCTTCGCTTCGCTCATCCAATAAAAATACCCAACATTGCGAATTATCTGCACATTAATTTGTCACAGATTTATTGGATGAGCGTAGCGAGCGTAGCGAGCGAAGTGAAGACTTCAATTTGACTTTCTGTTTTTTTGTATGTTTTCCACTCACGTTACCCCAAGAAAAATAGCTCGGGTGTTTTTTTGTTGGTTTTTCTGTCTGTTTGTTCGCTCTCTACAGGGCAAACGGCATATCCGATCTTGATGAAAATTGGAGGGGCCTTCGAAATCTCTGAACTCAGATTTGCTACGTTTTTGGGTACAATCGAAGGAATATTTCTCATGAATATCGTACTTTTACGATTTTTTTTCAATTTTTCGTGTGATATTTTTGTGACATTTGGGCCGATTCTGACCAAACGGGTGGGGCTACAACGTTCATATTATACATGGACATTAAGGTAATGGTGATGTATTGCTTCCTGAAAGAAAAAGATGAAAAAAGTAGCCAGAATCTATAGAAATAAAGCTTTTAATATAAGTTTTTTGATTTTTTGTGCAATATTTCCGACCCATTTGGGCCAATTCTGCCCAAACGGGTGGGGCAACAACGTTCATATTATACATGGACATAAAAGTTATGGTGATGTAGTACCTTTTGAAAGAAAAAGTTGAAAAAGTTAGCCAGAATCCATAGAAAGTTTTAATATAAGTTTGTTACGGTAAATAATACCAATTGACAAGTTACAATAGAAATTTGACAACAACCACCTACAATGCGTAGGCAGCAAAACAAAGCACTCTGCAAAAGTAAAGATATCTCACGCAAACTAAAAACTTCAAAAAGCTCATCCATCAACGCGGCGGGACTTTAGCGTTTTCCTAGTTAAATGATGATAAAACGTCATATGTTTGCATGACTGTCTTGCTACGATGTGTTTGTAGATCGACTCCGTTACACAGGTACCCCGGGTAAATATGAGGAAACGGTCACCCAGTCAATTGTTCGCCCCCTGTTGTGTTCGCTTGTTGATCAGCTAAATCCTTGGCTCCATCCGTTACCCGCTCGTTAGTAGCCTACGTGGGCTGCCACGTTTGCGTTCACTCGGATCACAATATGTTGGTTTCGACGTAGCTGCACAATTTTAGAGCGTTATAAGCCAATTTTAGATCTAGCTTTATGAGCTAAGGACTGGTGCCAATTTCTCCTTGGGTTCCGATGACGGGTGGACAACACGCACGGCGAAAGAAATAATTAGTTTAAAAGCATGCCAGTGTCACAATTAATAACACGCTTGAAATAAGGATTACCAACATATGAAACGAACTAGCCGTGTAGCACATTTGGCTCCACCTGTATTTATTAAGCCGTGAATGAAGTGTAAAGATTTTCTTTATGACCGATCGTAATTTCAAAGTCGTGTGTGTGTGTATATATATCATTTTAATGTGGGGTGGTGCAATTCGTCGTGCATGGTAAAACGCACAGTTATAATATTTCTGGTGATTTTAGCTCACTGGTAATTGCAGTTTGTTCTGCTTCTGCCATATTTTATGCTTTAATATGTGGGTCTAGGGTTACTATTTTTGTTACCCTTGGCAGGCCATTTTTCAACTCCTCGCAAGCGATCGCGACCTTTTCTGGCCATGAGGCGTTACCGCCGTGGTGGTCGTGATCGATCACGCGCTGAGATACACGTCATGGTTGTCCGCGTCAGGTTCGAACCAATGGTTTGTTAGTCGTGGTAATGCGTGGTACGTGTTATTACATCGACGTTGCTCACTCGTTGCATATATAGCAAACCTAGTACTAAAATAACAATTACTACACCTCGCTCGAGACCAACACTGGTTTACGACCACTCACTTAAAATAGTACAATCGCGAAATTTACGTTAAAAAAAGGTTGTGTTGGCTTCTCCATATTATGTAGTACATCAATTCAGATGATCGATGGCAATGTGGTAATAAGATCCCAAAACGGGAACTAGCCTTCAGTATGAGGAATTTTACCCGTTTTTTTTAAATTTCATATGGAAAAATGAATAAAACACGTCTTAGGCGCCTACCTGGAATGTGGGAGACCCGAGTTCGAGCCTCGGTCGGGATGGATTTTTTTAACTTCTGGATTGTATTAAATATAAACAAAAACAACATAAGATCACACAATATTCTTGTAACCAGTCCCCACGTGTTAAAAAAAATCCGGAATGTTTTTTTTTTCTTTTTTTCTTTTTATATTTTAGTCTGTTTGTTAACACGATTTCGGCTTAACCGATACTCCAATTGCGATTAAATTTTTTGGAGGCCTTCGAAATCTCTTACTACTTACTGACTTTAACTTAGAACAGTCACGCTTTTGAGCGCAATCGAAAAATTATTTCTTATGAAAATCGAACAAAACATTCTTTGACACGTACATGCTTTATCCGATTGTAATGATTTTTTCACAGAACCTTAATTTTAAGAATTCATATATTGGTGTGAAATTTGAGCGTGATCGAAAAATAATTTCTCATGAAAATCGCAATTTTACGCTTTTTTCGTTTAAAAAAACACGCTCATCCAACAACGCGCCTGAAAAAACGTTTGCGAAGCTTCCTAGTGTAAAGGAAATCAATCAATCATTATTGAAGTTATGCTGTCTCTCGTGTACCCCCTGACACCGAATGTTCGTGTGCTATTTTTCGCGCACCCGAGTTAAATTATCGCATGGTCTTGAACGCATGGTTCGACCCATGATCCAATGATATAGCCACACAGAGATATCCTTGTACCACAGATAATAGAGTACACTACGTGTACTCTATTATCTGTGCTTGTACCATGGTTCGACCCACTTATTGCCTTTATCATGTGCGGAGCCAACAATTTGGAGTCTGTTTTGCTGTATACACTCGCAAGCATATTTTACATTCGTTTGTGTCTGCCAGTCTTTACACGCGTCTAGACTTAAGTTCTATCGAATGTAAAATATATATTTTTTTCAGATTGAAAAGTTATGGATTTTGCATCACTTATTTCGAAAAACATATTATTTTAAAATCCTTTCAATAACACTTCGGACAAGCTGATTAGATGTGATTGGGCATTGGACATTGGACGCGTAGAAATTTGCCACACACAATCACGATGGTAGGTATATAATTACAACTTACAAGTGAGGAAAACGTTGTTTTTTTCCTCCTCCGTAGAAATAGATTAATACAATTGTAATCTAAAGTCACAACACGCAAATCCCACACATAAACACCTTCTCTAGCAAAAATGTTGGTGATTTGTGATTAGTGCCAAGTGGCGAGTGATGGTCTAACTGAAAGACACTCGTGTATGTTGATAAGAAGTCATCTGCTATCGTGCCAACTATTTGGCTGATTTCCACGGGGTGAAGGAAGAGTTTGTTTGACAGACAGGTGAATCAACTCATTACGACATAGCGCCGCGTTCTTTGTGTGGGGTATTTAATCATTTTGACAAGAACTGTGTATCGCCGTCAAGTAAAGTATTCAGTTACATCAAGTCTGGAAGTAATTTGTTTTCGATGGCACCTCAGGAGAATTTCAGCCAACTTATCTGTTAGCCAGCAGGGATTCGTCGAGTTATGGTGGAGGTATTGTTTAGCCAGCAGTATGCGATGCGTATGGATAACTTTATCTAATTTAACTCACAAAATATATAGTCAAGGTGCCTACAAGTCTGGAAAACTTGAAAACAAGTCGGGTCAAATAACTTAATTGCGAAATGTAAGGGAAATTGTCAATATCTCTGGAATTTTCTTATTTCCCCTAAACAGCCTCTCACCAAATCTTATCTATAATTTTAAATTTTCTGGGGCCACACCCAGGACCTCCGTTCTAATGTACAATTTACTGTCAATGTGGTGCAAAATCAGTGCTTTTATTTTCCCAGACAGACAAAATTAATTTGCTACCTGGAAATATTCTTTTCGATCAGTAAAACATGGAGAAATGGTTGGTAACCTAAAATAAGTCTATAGACATCCCGAAAATGTTATAATAATTGCTATGTATTAGTTGTATGATTGCTTATTTGGGATATAGGTTAAATTTGTTATTTTTTGTCTTGTCTCTTAAAGGTAGTTTTTAAAGGTAGGTTTTCCCTCTCCCCCCTCTCTCACTTATGCAATTCACAAACCCGGCACCTCCACCAATATCACCGAATATGATTACCCGAACGTAAATATTTATAACAAAACAATTAATCATTGCTACATCTTTACGCACTTTCCAGTTTTCTCATTAAAATGCACCATTTTTATGTAAATGCCGTGCAAAGGTGTAATGACAGCTCATTTTATATTTACAGGAGTTAGCTACTTAAAGGGGAATCAACCGCGTTTTTCTTTTTCTCAAATATGCAACCAAGTCAAAATATAGCAAATGGCCTTGAAACTTGGCTCTATTAAAAAATCTTAACTATTCTTTAAATTTTTTCTGATCGGTCACACGGCAAATATTGCCATTTCAAATTAATTTTAAACTTCAGTTCGTCCTAGCACACCATTCAACTTAGGCATAGCTATGTTTTGTGACATTCATTTTCAACTTGTGTTCTTGTGTTCTTGTGTGACTGAGAGAAGAAAGATTTTATTTACAGTTGTCTTTCCTGTGAATTTTTTAGTTTGCCGGTAGTTTGTGCAAACGAAAAAGTTCGCAGGAAAGACAATGGTAAAAAAAACTCTTTTTTCTCTCAGTCAGCTTCTTGAACAAAAGTTGAAAATTAATGTCACAAAAACACAATGTGCTAGGGTGAACTGAAGTTTGAAATTATTTTTGAGAGGCGAAATTTGCCGTGTGCACGATCAGAAAAAAGTTTTGATTTTTTAATAGAGCCAGGTTTCAAAGCCATCCACTGTATTTTGACTTGGTTGCAAATCTGAGAAAATAGAAAATCGCGGTTGATTCCTCATTTCTTCATTGAATACAATTTTACGTGCGATTTATATTTTATAGCATAGTATTATAGAATATATTACTGTCAATGGTACAGTCATTGCGTCTGAATTGTTAAACATAAATGTTTGATAAAACAATCTCAGATGATATTGATAAACTTAACTACCTTACGAACTAAAGTAGCACTCATCAACAGCGAACAGAGAACGTCTCGTTCTACAATCTAAAGTTTTGTCTTCAATATTTCAAAAAATAACGAACGTCGTTAGTAGGCTTATAGCAATTGTAATTGGATGAGCGAAGCGAAGACTTCAATTTCACCGACCCCCCAAAAAATTTAGCTCGGGTGTTTTTTTTTTTTTTTTTTTTTTTCGTCTGTTTGTTCGCTCTGTACCGGGCAAACGGTATATGCGATCTTGATGAAAATTTGACACGACCTTCGTTTTCTCTGAACTTAGACTTGCTACATTTTTGGGTACAATCGAAGAAATATTTCTCATGAATATCGTACTTTTACGATTTTTTTCGATTTTTAGTGCGATATTTTCGTGACATTTGGGCCGATTTTGACCAAACGGGTAGGGCTACAACGTTCATATTTCACATGGACATTAAAGTAATGATGATGTATTGCTTTCTGAAAGAAAAAGTAGAAAAAGTTAGCCAGAATCTATAGAAATAAAGCTTTCAATATAAGTTTTTTGATTTTTTGTGTGATATTTTCGTGCCATTTGGGCCAATTCTTACCAAACGGGTGGGGCTACAACGTTCATATTATACATGGACATGAAGGTTATGGTTATGTAGTACCTTTTGAAAGAAAAAGTGGAAAAATTTTGCCAGAATCCATAGAAATAAAGCTTTCAATACAAGTTTTTTACGGTAAATAATACCAATTGACAAGAAACAAAAGAAACTTGACAACATTCACCTTCAATGCGTAGGCAGCAAAACAAAGCACTTGCAAAAGTAAAGATATCCCACGCAAACTAAAACCTTTAAAAAGCTCATCCATCAACGCGGCGGGACTTTAGCGTTTTCCTAGTGTAAGATAATGTGTATAACATGCATTGTTTAATTGTTGCAAAACTCGAGTTATGTTAATTTTATGATCATCCCATGCTTATAGTAGCGCCTTGCTTACTTGTTAATTTACTAAATTTTCAAAAGTTGCGTACTACTGGCTGCGCTTTCCAAAGATTTTACATGCTTCTCAACAACAACGACACTGCTGTATCAGTCATCAACCCAAATCGGCATCGTTGGTGGAGGTGCCGGGTTTTCTCAACAACAACGACACTGCTGTATCAGTCATCAACGCAAATCAGTATCGTTGGTGGAGGTGCCGGGTTACACAGACGCGTTTTCTTCTTGGACTCGACTGTTGATGAATCTCAGGGCGGCGCAATTTCTAACCACAAAGATTTAATTGTATAGAGGAAGGGGAGCGTGCGTGTGTACGAGAGAGATAGAAAGACACGAGCTAAAACAAGTTGATTGCCTGCTTCTTCGTATACATATTACAGAACACTTCCTGGGAGCCCTCAATTTTGTTTACGCCAACACATTCCAGGTAGGCTAAAAAATTTTAAAGGCGTATTATGCATTGTCAACATCTGGCCACTTGGCCATTAACTCTCTGTAATTGCACTTAGTCCTTAATTCAACCGTCTATGAATACGTTACATAGTCAAAAACTTACTGCGTGACTGACCCTACTTTATAATGTGGCCTTTGCTAACGTAAATACACTCATGAGCGAGCGAAATTAGTCCTCGTTATGTGCAGAGGACATGTATACTAGGAAATGTGTTTTTGTCTGGCCTTTGATGTGTGCGCGGTAGACGTTGTTTTGAGAGACAGCTACATATCTTGTGACAAAACGCTTGCCCCTTAACATTTTGTCACGAAGTTGTCAAGCTGTGAAGTGAGCAATTTTTACTTTTCTTTCAATGTCGAGGTTCAGCCAGTGGCGTTTTCAGAGGGAGGGGTGGGGGCTTAGCTCAGCAGTGAATTTCAATTTTAATAATTACTATTTCATAAGGACATAGAAACATAATAGATTCAAACTCCAAACTATATGAGACAGCTTAAAACACTTTGAAGTTAAAACAGCATCCAAAACACAAGTTTCTAAAAGAATTGCCTTCGGTTCTGTGTTTGCGGAGGCATTCCATGCACATTCCTCATTGTATGGTGTGTCCAGTAATCTTTTACGTACTTTTACTTTTACTCCCCCGAAATATATTCCTGAATACGCCACTGGCTCCAGTTACTATCTTTTTGCGACAGACCAGTCTGTAAGGAAGTCTTAAATTTCTTCTTCACAATTAATTACACTCATAGTTATTTACGGAGCATTACGGTTCCACCTCAACTGGTTACGCAAGTGGGCTTTTTATACCACGTGTACCTTTTCTTTTTAACTATTATGCCTTTATTTTTTTCTGTTTTGTCATAAACCCATCTCTTGTCGCGCTGTTGTGACCACCACAATCCCCTGCGCTGTCCTCTCAATACTTTTTATCATCCTACTCTTCACACCCAGCTGTCATTCCTGTTCTACGCAAGAGCAGATTTTACGTTGCTTATTCCCTGACTTTTAATTTTTGTTTACACTTCAACGCGAGAGGGGGACTTAAGTCGTAACTATATTATCCGAGTTATTGACGACATTCTGCGTGGGCATAAAAGTAAAGTATATCGCATGGTAACTTACTCTTCCAAGTCATCATGAATCGCAGGTAATTCAAGCGAGCTAATAAAATGTATAGTAAACAAAACGGGGAGTCTCTCGGCCAGTGACCTTTTCCCCGCCTTTTTGCTTACCTTTTCCTAGTTTCATGTCAATAATGTTATTTTTTATAATTTCGAATTATCAATTCTTTATTATGCTACAACGAAAGTCTTAATTCTTTTTAAACGAATTCTTGTGCATACTTGAACTTTGTTTATATTAGATGTTATAGAGCTTGTTTTGTAACTCAACGGTACCCCATATTCTTGGCTATCGAGGTTTGGCTTCTACCAAAACAATGGGGGAGATAAGATGTAGTAAGCATAGAAAATAGAATCACCTCAAGTCATACAAATAGATCGTCTCACCAAATCCACGTCGTATTGGAAAATTAAAAGTTTTCAATTTAAATACAATGTTTTGATGAATTGTCTTCCTTTAACGATACACTATCGCTACCTACCGGTGAATGTGCCCTCTCGTACATAGTTAGGAAAGGAACTTTTTAGAGAACGCGATCCCTTTTAGTGTTGAGGAACTTGTTATGAGCAAGTTCATGATTCCGGGGAACGTTTTAAAACGTTAGGTCACTCTTCAATCTTCGTTAACAAATTCCCTTGCCCCTATGCGTACATTTATTACGATTGTACCGCGTAGTCACTCAACGATTGTACGATTGGTAGATATGTTTCAATTATGTTTATGTGCAAAAGGGGAGGGGAGGCGTAAGGGAACGTCAACTACTGAACCCTCATTTTACATAATTTTTTACTGCATGTTTGATTCAACCAATTTTCTAAAATAACTTAGTTTTTCTTTTTTTGTTTAGGAAATTGGAATTTTCAATCGTAAAGATGTGAATTTGAACTTAAAGTTTGTAGAGAGAGGTTCTTTTAAAAGTTACTTTTCATAAGATCTCCCTACGAAGCTCTGTCACGTTGTAGTGCTCTGTCTTGTTATTTCCAGGGTTGCATTTATTAATGACAGCTCGTGTGAAATAAATCATTTGCTTTAGGAAGGTGTATGACCGCATGTTTCACAACACGTGCGAACCGTGTTAATTGTGTTGTTGTGCCGGATCATAACCCGCAATACTTCAGAAGCCAAGACTTGGATAATCCTACCTCTGGTATTATCTAAGTCGATGATGAAACTTGTGACACGCTTGTATTTTTACGCGGCTTTCTTGATCGTTAGCCAGCAGAATAATCTGAAAGCCATGCACTTGACTGTGAGGTTATTTTCTTATGTCTTTTTCATCCGGTTATTTAGGCAAAGACTTGTCTGATCGTTGATTATATTGTAGACGTCGGTTCCTTTGGAATTGAACGCTATCATAAAACCTAGCACTTGCTTCTAGTTAGGATCAAGACGAACCAGCGTCGACCCGCGTATACGCAAAGACCTAAACACCATTCTTGTGAACCCACGATCTTAGCCAATCGTAAGGCAATCCTTTTTTATTTTTTCTCATTTTATTAAAATTAATTTCAAATGTTTTGTTGGTGTGTAATTATTCATGCATCATCATGTCATGATTTATTAATTTTAAAGTCGATTAGGAATGTTTTGTAATCCTGAATAATGTATTCATTATTACAATAGTATATTAGTATGATGTTATGTTAGTATATCGGCGTTGTTTTCTGTTTGCGCGGCTGACTGACATCAGATGACCGAAACGTTATAGAGGAGTAATGGAAAAATAAATTACGACCGGCCATTGGCTCCAACCTATCTTGTCAACTTGGTGTAACTGTGACTTTCGTTTCGTCCTTGAAGCAACGAGGCGCATAGCCTTTAGTTAGGCCCAACCCATGATCCAATGATTGAGCGAGCGAAGCGAGCGTCTCCACTTGACTCTTATGGCTCGAATGTCTGTTTTTTTTTTTTTTTCTGTTACTGCTTCGATACAGGTCGCACCGTTTCTCTGATCGACCTGAAATTTTGCACACATGTACATACCACCTAGGCGGGTTGCTGTATAGTTTTTGAACAAAATCCGATCGTTGGTTATAAAAAATAAAAAATAAAATAAAAAAATAAAAAAATAAAAATGTTCCGATCGTTATGAAATTTTGCAGGGTCAATAAGTACAACATTCTCTCCTATTTTCCAAATTTTCAGCTAAATCGGTCAAGAACTTAAAGACTTATTGGTAATCATAATTCGAAAAATGATGTTAAAAAATGAAGGATGCAGTGAAGATACAAAGATACACTTTAGAAGGCATGACGTGAATTAGTACAATGCAAAGATGTTGGAATTGTATATAGTGTACAATGTCAATATCCAGTTAGGCCTACACTGTGTGGTGGGCCTTATGGGAATGTCGTACTCGGGGTCATGTTGCACGTACCGGTGCTCGCTCAACAACGCGTCCAACTGAGCGTTTTCCTAGTATTCTTCCTTAGCACACAGAGATATACTTGTACCATGGGCCCAACCAAGGAGGTTCTACGGCCCAACGCGTCCACAGAAAAACACGTGTTCTATAATTTGGCGGGGAGACGAGAAATCCTGACGAGTGC
The DNA here is from genome assembly GCA_024449915.1 of Sweltsa coloradensis. Lineage (NCBI taxonomy): Eukaryota > Metazoa > Arthropoda > Insecta > Plecoptera > Chloroperlidae > Sweltsa > Sweltsa coloradensis. The sequence continues at coordinate 22,799 of JAMZAV010002491.1, forward strand.
ATTTATTTGGCTCTATTTACTTTATAGTATAGTGATGATGAACGAAACGATTCTCAAAAAATAAAGTTCTTATGACATGTCCCATTGATGCTATTTTACATGTTGTTCTAGCTTGTCAGTGTCGTCACTCAGCAGTTTCAGTTCAATGATATGATAAATAACATGTTCCGTAATGTATATCAGGCGGTAGATTTTTGTTAGTAAGTCGTGTTCATAATAAATATAATATAATAATAAAACTAAAGAGTCTGTAAAAGAACGTTCTTTACATACCAACACAAATAGAAAATGTCAACTATTTTCCAGACCAAATATACAGGAGATATTTCTCAACCTCTCTTGGCACGCATTGTTCTGGTCGTAATGTAAATTTCTTCTAGATTGAGGTATGACCGGAATTCACGTTGCTATTCAAGTCGTTTGGGGCGATATTTGAGGGTTGTACAACATTCGTAATGGCAACAATAATTGTATCTTTGTTGTATTTTTATTGTCCGTTTCCCAATACACAAAGATTCCACTTTAGGAACTTGAAAGTACATCGCTTTACTTTCGAAAATGTAATTATATCTAACTAACCATTTTGTTTCAATGAATTGTACAAATCATCGCCTATAAAATGAGGGGGTAAAATATAGTATTTTCCTTTCATGCTTTTCCTTGTCGCTAGAGGGAACGGGGCACATTTGACAGTTGACGAATAGCTATTCTGCCGGCCAAGAAGCATCTGAAGGTATATACAACTTTGCAAAGTTGTCAATAAAGCATACGTGGACAGCCCTACAGTCGTAGATTTTTAATTTGTTGTCTCAATCAATGTAGAGCCGTGTAATTCCACTCTCATGACAACTGTTCGAAATTGCATGGTATCAGTCAGCCGACGCCGAGCGATCAGGAATGTGACTCGCGCGTGTCCTATATCCTCTTCAACATACAACACACATTCACACACATACATTCACATTTTCTGTCCAAAGTAACACGTGTGTATAATTCGATTTATGAGTTGAGTGTTATACCTTTAACTTAACATTTTGACGTCCTGATATTAACGATTAAAGCTAGACGCTAGACTCAAAAAATATATTTTATTCAGGCTAACTAGTAATGAATTTAGCAATTAACAGAAAATTATTGCGGCCACCATGACCTCCCAAAAAATTGTCAAACATGATATTTTTGGAGCTAGGTCCCATCGGCAAATATCTTCCGTAAGAAATAACATGCGGACGATCTTTATGCCCAGTGACATTGGAAGATTTTGATCCAAAAATATATTTGCCATTATTGACGTACTCTACAGTCGTTTCTGTAAATCTTCTATATTTTGTTTTGTAATTTGGGCAAGTAGTTTGGTCAAAATATGCTGATTATTAAGATGGGGTGTGATTTTGGAATGCATATTTTTGCGTGTTTGAGGGTATATTTGGGTACAGTTTCAAGACACGATGTAACAAATGGGCATTTTAGATTAGTACTATGCTTTAGTATCTATGTGGACCAAAAAAGAAGCAGGTTAAAGCCGATTTAAAAAATTTCCCAAAACACCAATTTTCGCAAATTTCTGGATTTAAAAAAATAAAAAATTTAGTGTTAAATCACAGTTACAAGATATGATTTTTTAAACGGTCATTTTAGTTTAGTATTGTGCTATAGATCACGTAGTAAAAAATATTTTTTTGGAATTTTAGCCCCTTTAACGTCCCATTTATTTTGAAGTTCTGTTTTATCCACGACAACTGTGCGATGTTTCGGTTATCTGAGATTCGCCTCGGCACATTTCATGAATTAATATTGAGTCGTGAATGTCACGAATGCTCCCCACTATCATTATTACGTAGTAGTCTAGGAAGTTGCGGAAGTTTGTGAGGTCCGAACTCATGCACAGCCTGGCAACTCTCCTAGACGGGAATAGAAACATAATGTGGGCAGTGGGCTGAATATAGGCTAAGCAATCCAACCCAACCCAACACACAACTTTTACTCTCGAATGAAGAACTTGATACCGTAACCATCTCTTCAAAGTGATTGAGAAACACGCATCGACGAGATTTCGCTACTTTTTCGTCGTGTGTTATTTCGCTCTAAATTAATTCAAATACATAATTGTGTACAATGTTTTACAATTATTCAATTCTTTGAGTAATTTTGCCTATGGTTAATGGGTGGCTGGCCTTGCTCTACTTTCTGTCAACACACATGTTATGTCCTTTTGGCTTTATGCCCGGTGGTCTAGTCGAGTGGTTTAGACGGCCTCCTGGTCGACCTGAGGTCGATCCCCGGCGAGTGGATTTTGTAAATTCTCCGTTGTATTAATATATTAATAATGAATCTAATAGAACACTAAAACATGATGTCATTATTATGCATTAGAGGGGGTATAGCTAGGCGTAAACGTGACTGCCCCATCCATGTGTTTCATGTTTGTACGCTCGCCACGGAAAACACGTTCCGATGTGTTGTAACATTACTCGTTATTCGGCGCAAATGTGACCGCACTGCCAGTGCCACAGGGTAAGACGTACAGCACCGGTAGAGGTAGCTCATGCGCAACGCGCGAGACTCTGATTCGGGAGGTCGCGGATTCGAATCCCGCTACCGGCAATCCAGACTGAAAGTTTTTTCCGAGTTTTTTTGGGGATTGAGTTCTCTTAAACAGTCCTCGGACATTCCCTTCACAATTACCGTAAAGGATCACTCCTGGTAAAACTGGTAGAATAGAACAAAGGTTCTATACTCACTGGTATAACCTTTGGGCACACTCTATTATCTGTGCTTTGGGTTTCTAGTGTGAAAATATTTTTTATCACTATTACATTTTTTATTTTTGGAATAACCTATTTGACACTGCTAGATTTATTTTTGACCTAATAAGTTGGCGTGGTCATCTACTAAGTTTTTCTTTCTTTTTGACTATTGGTGCTAGCTAACTTTCGCTCCATTAAATAAATAACATCATCTTTGACAGCTCTGGGTTATTTGGCACAAGCCGGAAAGTTTCTTCTGTAAACTACCAAACGGTTTACGTTAATAATTCTCATCCACTATCATTAAAAATCTATTTTTGTCTAATTTATTTATTTAGAAGACCGCTGACGATGTAGCTGCCGAAACCGACCGATATTTTTGTATAATTTATTTAACAGACCTCCCGACTAATCTGCCTGCAATGCCACTTGAGCCGTATCTAATCGCAGTGTTGTTCTTATCCGTGAAGTTGAAAACGATTCTTAGGCTAATTAGAAATGGTTTTGGTAAATCACCACATCTTTGGGGCGTAGCGCCGTTTATTCAAACTACTTAGAATGGTCGTTTCTCATGGTTTCTCGACTGTGTCCCGTCACGATGCATTAGGCTTACCTCAGCTTTTAGAAACGATTGTTTAACAGTTTGCTACAGCTTCCCATGAACATTAGTTTCGTTCGTGCTACTGATCCCTTGTTGTATTTGACCTGACGGAGGGCCTGGCCTGGCCTGGCCCTGACTTTATGATTGTATTGGCGCCAAAGTAGTTTGCCTGACAGATGTACTGGCTGTCGACTGTTTGAACTGCCATGAACATACTAGTCTCCAAGTATTTTTGTGGCATAAGTAGACCGCTAGCTGGTTTTATACTCTTGTAACTGATGTGAACAACAACCCTGTTCATTTCATGTTACATTTACACAGGACAAGGGTTGCCAACCTGCGGCTCTTGAAAAGTTCTCAAGTATGTGTGAGGAAGGCATTCAAACACTTGCCTCATTAATTCAGACCCAAATTCCCACTATTTAGTTGAACCATTTATTCTGTAAAATATTTAACGCACACGCATATTATAAGATATATCAAGCACCGGTACCTGTTTGCTTAACATATTACGCAGTTTTGATTTCGATAATGCTACTATGTATGGCAAAAGACAAACTTTTTTTGTGGGGGGTGGTGGTGGTGGTGGTGGTGGGGGGGGCAATAAACATAGATTTTATTATCTATCGTTGCCATTAAAGCATCAAAAGAAAGAAAAAGTGACAAACAATACTTCATAAATGTTACTTATCCAGTTGGGGCGCAGGTCGGAAGCATATGACTCGCTAGGGATTGATAATTATACTTCATTATCGTTTACCAACACTCATAATTTCGAATAACTCAAGTTTTTATTAATTTTTTAATGATAAGTTAAGCAAACAACAGCAACACAACAACTTGTTATTTTAATCTTCATTCGGAGAAACTGGTTGAAAATATGAGCAAGGAAGAGTGTGCAGGTCGAGTTTTGAATGAACACTGTGTGCAAATCAATCATTAACATGGTTCTCAATGTCTCCTTCACTCTGTTGTTGCAGCCAACGTATCAGAACCAGAGAATTATCCATGAAACTACGACGACTGCCACCACCAAAACAGGATACCCACAGAGTCAACCCTCAAAGATGGTGTCTCTTAATAATAATCTATCTGAATTGGATACCCTGCTACAAGATCTGAGCAATGCTCGTTATGCCGGTTCAAATTACATCGAGAGAAAAGGTGAGTGTGTCCTCTGAATAACTCAATTAGTGGATGTATTTTGTGTGACACACAATTTTAAAAAAATGAATGGACTTCACAAATTTGCATTTAGAGTTCCGGCATGTATGTATTCATTAAGGAATAATTGCATTTCGTCACTTATTCATATTATTATATTAATATTATATATTATTGCCTGATTGCAATTGATAGTCAATTGGGGTGGAATATATTGTTAATCTCTTAATATTTTAAACAACATTAATGGAATTTTTATGTAGTGCCTATTAAATTATATTTTTATAATTCATATATTAGAAATGCACTTACCAACGGTGTAACATTTTTCAATTTAAACAAGCAAGGAAAAAAATTTAAATCACAAAATTATAGTTTATACCATTTGGTTTGGTAAAAAAAGGGTTGATTCTCCTATTTAAAAAAATGAAACTTTTTAATGTACACAGGCATGTGTATGTTTAATTATCCAAAACCAACCAACAAATACACTTGGTGGTAGAATGTTAGGTCCAGGTTTCCCATTGTTCCGACACTCGATGGTTTCGGCTCTTGAAATTTGGTATTTTGTAAAATTGTATTTAGGTATTTTAATGGTGTGTTGTATTTGTATTGAAATAGCTATATTAGTTATTGCTAAATAAAGAATAATAATAATTGACTCATTTACCTATGTTATTAATATGTGTTCAGTTTGTCACGATGATAACAATTAGTTAGTGATGAACCATTTTGCTCCACCCCCGCACCATTCACTTTCAATCTTGCATTTATATTTCAAGAAAATAATCTTCCTGCAACTTATATCATAATAAATAATTATACAAACTAGTTAGGGCAAATACATATTATAAATAATAGAATGTTTGTAATGCACATGTTAGTATTTATTTTGCTACATGAAGTTAATATTGAGTATACAATACAAAAGCATGCATAATGATTGTAGTCTTCACCATGTTCTTGTTATTGGTTTGTGAAAGTTCCTCTCAAATGCATTCAACATCTTTTGAAAGCTGTTCCAAATGTTGATGTTTTTGGTCTTTCTGATATGCATGTATATTTGTACCCTCTCTGTTTCATGTCTGTTTTGATTTCGCTTGCAGAGAGTTTCAAGATGCTGTGTAAGCTAGATGTATGAGTTGGTGCTTTGGAATTGTCAACACAAACTCTGTGTGCAATTGCGTGCATGAACTGTAAACTCAATGCAAACTATATTTATGATAGTATCCGATTTCTTTTCTGCAATTCCTACTAGCATAGCTCTGCTTGCTTACAGAAGGTTTAACACGCCAATAAAACATAATAGTATCATATTAATAATCAAACTGCATTTTGACACAGCCTTTTAGTTTCCTAGTATACAACAAACATGTGGGCTGATTTGAATTCTTAACTCTTAATTGACACCCTAGAATATATAATAATTTCTATTTAGCTAGTACTTTCATAAAAATCATAAATATTTATTTGACTTCAAACTTATTTTAAAATAATGAATATGCTAAATCATGCACTGAGATAGTTTATTTTGCTGATACAATAGATTGCTTGTAGCTGTTTTTGGGATTATACAACATGTGGTTGACAATATATTTTTAGTTCTAGTAGATTTGCTCTTCTTTTGAGCCATTGCTAGTTGGACTGTTGGAAACAAGTCAAGTAGGCCTATAGCAACAGCTTACATTAAGTACAGTAAATAAGCTGTCATAGTACGTATACATTTAATAGCAAACAACACACTTTTCCTTGAACGAGAACACCCACTGGGGCCCAAACAAACCAACAAACAAACTCAAAGCATCTCCGTCCCATGTTCCTTACTTTGTCAGTGGAGAGTGTATTGTTTGTTTATGTGATATATTTGTATGTCTCATTTACTGTAGAGTAGCTGCTCAAATGTATGCTTTTCCACCATCAGTTAACTAGCCTCTAGTTAACTACCCTTTGCTCAAGTATAACACAAACATACGAGGTTATTTGAAAGATTATTTTCAAAAGTTATTTCGTTTGAAAGTAGTTGTGGAACGTATGTTATGTATTCCCCAAATAATTCATGTGTATCCAACCAACATATAAATCAAGGGAATGGTTCAACTGGTTTAGTAATTTAAATTAGTGTAGTGCCGCAAATATTTATCAACCGTTTATAACACAGAACTAATACCTATCAATTGAATCAATATAATATTGACTGATTGATGACTGTCATTAGTCATTACCAATCATTGTACACTAAATGATGATTAGTTTGCCAACATTATATTGTGTTGAATGATTGCCAAATACCCAATATTGATGGGAATCAATACCCAATCAATAAAAGTGAAAATAAAACCCAGTTTTCACTACAATAGCAATATGCTTATAATAAATAGACAAAATAAGTTCAAAGATGAGCAACTTTGCTCTGTATAAATTTGTATAACATATTGTATGCAGAAGGTGTAATAGGATTTTTTTCTGCCCCTTGATTTATATAGTCAGTGGTGGTTTTTATGGTATTCGAGATGTGACAATTTCACACCTGATCAGTCAGGAAAAAAAGCCTTTCAAACCAAAGTTTGAATAGTATGAGATGAGTAATGAAATGTATGGAGAGCATCTTGCGAGTCAAGGCGTGAAATTGACAAGCGACACTGGTGGCTTGGCTCTGTTGCCGTGTATTGGTTTACTTGCACAAATGATAATATTTCAGTTGCTCTCAGTATATTTAGCTAGAGTCTAAAAAATTATGCAACAAAATAATTCCCAGATATGTATTAAAAAATCATTAAATTATTTTTATAGTTTTCTTACATTGAACAAAAACCAAAGACCTTGAAAACGTAATCGAAGTGACCCATCAATTAAGGTTGTCACTGTTAATATTATAATATCAACAGTTGTATGTGCAACAGCAGCTTGACAGTTATTTACTATTTGGTATAGTTTATTTTGGCTCACAATATAATCCACATACATTACATATTACACCAGGTAAATAATAATTATATTTGGCCCTATTATTATCATGAAAATAACATTTTGTAGTATCAACATTCTCTTGTCTATTACTTACTACTTCCTATCAATAATTGAAAATACATTGTTTTGCAGATGTAAGTGTCGTAAATGGCTCCCCAACCCATTCTATTGGTCGTCCTCCTAGCCAAGAATCGAGGTCTCGTCCATCCGTTGATAGTCTTCTGGAGGAACTTAACACGGCCGTACCGAATGGGTGAGTGATAAGAGTTCAGTGCCCGGGCAAATCAAGTTTATTTGCAACTTGTAAACGAGGAGTACCGCTATAGGTTGTGTTCAGTGTTCACGTATTCTATATTGCCGTTTTGTACAAGTTTTCTAATCATTTAGGGTTGGCAATGGCACAACATTGCAGTTTATTGTTTTAGTGTCTGAATGTGTATAATGTAATTTAGACGGAGATCTTTATGAAATGTCATACAAAGGTTGTTCTAAAAAAAGATACTATTAGTTTGAGGGGAAGTGAAATGGCGTGAAGATTGTTTTCATTGGCAGTGTTTCAGCTCACTGGGAAAAATAATATCTAACTGCTAAACTTTAAAAAAAAAACATAAAATAGATAGTAATAAAACAACATGTGCAATAGCTATTAATACTTTTTATACTATAGGTATGTTGCATTTGATTAAATCATTTTTTTTTTGTTAAACCACTGGTTTGGTAGCCCATTCAACAATGTGACATGTGGAAATATAGCTGCCAAGAAATTGTAAAGCTGCAGGATTTGTTTATGTCGGAAATACTTGAAGTTGACATATAGTTTAACATTTACTATTTAGCTGCAGTTGCTAGTTGCTGTAAGTTACAACTACAGTGGATCAAAATTCTAGTGCATGCCTGCCTGGCTTAGAGATGTGTCTGGCTATGAATTTAGCCACTCAAGAGATATATTTGAACACGTTGGCACCAAAGTTGTCTATTAAAATATCCTGTGATTCCACCTGTCAGATAAAGAAAAAAATTTCATAGCTAGCTAAAATTAAACATACGTCACACCTAGTTTGTTATTATACTGTTCACTATCATTTGGGTTTGGCCAAAGTGGTTCTTCAATCTTGCACAGTGGATCCTTATGAACATACTTTCATGAAGATTGATCCACCGGGAATGGCTAGCTAAACATGAGCTTCAATATTGTATTCCAAATTAACCAGTAAAGTCTCCCTTCCTTAAGATTAGTGACACACGTGTGGTTTGTCCGCGCGGGTCAAGTGAATAATTGTTTCAAATGAACCCTGCCACACCATGTGTTTGAACTGCAAGCAACTTCAACACACAGCGGTTAACCCGTAAGGACAAACCGCAAGTGTGTCGGGGGAGACCCTAAAAACCTTGTTTGATTTTTTTTAAAGGTGTATTAAAATAAATTTAACATTGAGCAATATATACTCAAAGCTTCTATAGGAACTTCATCACTAGTTCAAATTAAAAAGAAATTGGAATAAACTGACTTCAAATTAACAAGGGTATAGGTAGGCCTATTGCTGTAGCTAACCAATAATTGAGGAGATAAACTTGAAAACATAAATGTGCAACACACAATGTTAAGTTTTGCACCAACCTTACCTTAAATCACGCTTCCCCTTGCTTAGGTCAGACCAAAGTCAGGACTATTATATATTTACACCTGGCAACCTACTAACAACACACCAAGCAGGATGTTGTAATGAGGGGAACTGTACAGCATTCATTCATATCCAAACATTGAACTGAAAGATACCCAACTCCCGGGAGTAGATTCAAAATAGGTCCTTTGAATACAATATAGCACTTGTTTGAGCGGTTCGAGTACGTGCTTCCAATGCACAAAGTCCTGGGTTCGATTCCCATTTCAGGCACAGTTTAGCTTCAATTGTGGACTTGAATCTGTCAACACTTAGGTGGTATAGCAACAAAGTACACAGTAAATTGTATACACTTGTGTTCTATGTTCAGAGATGGGCAGCATGTGACTCGAACTGTCACAATACACGAGACGCGCACAGATTCGGGGTATCCAGGTGGTTACTCCGGGACGCCAGGTGGGGCTTCGTCTGCCACCAAGGAGCTTGACGACCTCATGGCCTCTCTTTCTGACTTCAAGGTCAGTAATAATCAGGTATATTGACGATACAATACTTTTTTTGTGTGTTTTCTTTTGTACTCTATTCTGTTTTATTTTACCCAAGTTTGTTCTTGGCATTATTGCATGTAGTACCTTACTGTAGTTTGAAATTGTTTTGCATTAATTACTGAACCAAGGTGGATGCCTCGGTTTACGTCGATCTGGTAACTTATTTCTTGGCACTTATGAATGTAGGAGGTGGTATAAGCTGCAGACATCCTTTAGTGTGATGCTCCCTGTCCTTTCTTGGCCCACATAGTCCCCAAAGATGCTAGAAATAGTTTCCATGAAACTTGGGTGGGGTGGAGGGGAGGCAATGAGTGGTGGGGAGGCAGTCTTAGCACTAGAGACCTAGTTGCAGAACAGCTCTGCAGTATCCCATCAAGCAAGCTAGCAGCAACAACCAGCCTTGGTCTCTCTTCTTACATCTTACATCCACACTATTTACTCATTATAATCTTTTTCATTTGTGTGCACTTTTAACTCCACTTACTAAACAATCAACAGCATTGTACTAATGCAGTCACAGAAACTCAAACTTTTTTTGTTCATTACCATATAGATAAACATTAACATGACACATCATTCAAATGTATTTTAAAACTCGCAACACAAACATCATCCATCCGACATTGTTTTTTACTTTTTGTATCAACACTTCAACTTTTTTACATACTCCAGGTATTTTTAAGCTACCTGCTTTTTGAATTTTTATTGTTCTTTTTGAATTTGTGTTTTACATATTATTCTCATCTTGATATACCAAACCATATGTGTGTTAAAAATCTGTTTGAACTTACATAACTCCTAGTGAAATAATAGTGAATATTTGTTTGTTATAATGTCTTATTAACTCTTTTTCCAGATCACTGCTAGCTCTCACCAAATCCAGACGGTCACCGACTCGCCGTACGCTAAGCCTAATAAAGCGACCAAGAGCTCTCACAGCCAACAGACCGTCACTCAAACCCTACCGCCACCCGCAGTTGGCAAACAGAACCAGTTGGATTCTATGCTTGGCAACCTCCAGGCAGACATGAGCCGTCAAGGGGTCAATACCACACAGAAGGGATGCTGCAATGCTTGTGACAAGGCCATCGTAGGCCAGGTAGGTCTACATGCTGTCCCGCCTCTGACACAACCATGCTGTTGCCGGTGCTTGTACTTCAATGTCAGTTTTCTGTTCAAAGGTGATCACTGCCCTGGGTAAGACTTGGCATCCGGAGCACTTTACTTGCACGCATTGCAACCAGGAGTTGGGAACTCGCAACTTCTTCGAACGAGACGGCCATCCATACTGTGAACCAGATTACCACAACTTATTCTCACCACGTTGTGCTTATTGTAATGGGCCCATCTTAGACGTAAGTTGCAACTTATTGATACAGTTCAATTATCTGCACAATTACTCTCTTTCATAATGATTAATGATGTGATTAAATGTTGTTTTATATTTTATCTTACAGAAATGCGTAACTGCCCTTGAGAAGACCTGGCACACGGAACACTTCTTCTGTGCCCAGTGTGGGAAGCAGTTTGGAGAGGAGGGCTTCCACGAGCGTGAGGGCAAGCCTTATTGCCGAGATGATTATTTCGATATGTTTGCCCCCAAGTGTGGAGGCTGCAACCGCCCAATCATGGAGAATTATATTTCTGCACTGAACAGTCAGTGGCATGCAGACTGCTTCGTCTGCAGGGTAAGTTCAATAGCACAAATCTTATTTCTGTTCATATATTAATATTACTGTTAAAGTTTACATAATATCTGTCACATTTTGTTGTTACAGCAATTTCTAGTTTCATTTAAATTTTAAATAATCTTATAATTATATTCTTTCCAGTGTCATGTATTTGTTTAATATTGGTGTGTTTTGTGATTTCTTGCACTGTGATATAGGACTGCAAGCAAGCTGTGTCTGGTAAATCCTTCTATGCAATGGAAGGAAAGCCAGTTTGCCCCAAATGCGTCGGATTAGATGAAGATGATGGTGGAAATGAAGAAGATGATGAGTAGACTATGAAAACATAAAAAATGGATGATTAATGCCCGGCCTAGCCCCAGCCCCCCCCCCCCCCCCGACCCATCATGCACAAGTCACATTATCAATGTTAGCTCATAAAACATCACACATTAGCACCGTTCATTTCCCTATTTTCATGGTGCTTATTATGAATTTCATTTCAATATAATAAATAACAGATCTAGAAAGCTAATTTATGTTGTTTCTCATGTTGGTTATTTGTTGAAATACTTTATTTTTGCTCATGTCACAACCACATGGTTGGCATATGAAATTATATTTGTTAGATATGTTTAAGTTTCCTATTGATTTTCTTATAGATAAATTAATATAGTGGTATTGCTTCACTATGGATTTGTACTTGATAAGAAATAAAAAACAAAAAAAACAAAAAAAACAAAAAAAAACAACCAAAAAACAACCAACAATGACAAAATTGTGGCTCAAATTGTGTTGTACCGAGGTGCAATGCATTGCTGCCCATAGGTTTTGTCTAGGAACAAGCTATGGAAGGTTCTAATTATACTTAGCACTTTTTATTTAGTATTTTTATTTGCAGTACCACTATTTACAAGGAATGGTGCCATTTCCTTGATTTTATCAGTTACTGTATTATGACTGACAGGGTAGACTCTATTCTAAATACAAATGTATTTATTTTAATTGGCAAAAATGCACGCATCTCATTTTGGGATGCGTTATAAGTAACTTTATAAGTGCATCTACAATCACTCTTTTTCTTCAGTCACCATCACCACTATACATAATAAAATTCTACGTATGGTTAAATTGAATTGGCTTGTAATCAAAATTTTACTATTTTTAGTACAAACTTGAGTGCTTAAAAATGAATGGGAGCTAAAATTATGGGATTGCTATTTGTGGACCATTCATTTTGGGGATTAGTATCTGCATATGGAGCACAGTTAACCCAGAAAAGTAGATTTAAAAGTAGATTTACTGACCTAGGTTTCTAATGTAATAGTTATATAATTTTGAGCATAAGCATAGTTGATGATAATATTTATTATTTTAATTAATTAAATTTAGTTGAGGACATAAAGTCTCCAGTCCAAGTGGAACCAATCTTGTGAGCCAAGCCAAATAGTCATGTTTACGTTAGAGGTTTCTATCAAGAACTCGCTCGTCGGATACAGATTTGATTATTTATTTACATCATTGCAGTACTGTATTAATATTGTTTACTTTTTCCACCAAGGTCATAATAATATCATACCTATACTTTTTTGCAAAAGAAGACAGCACATTTATAAAATTTGACACTAGAAAAAATAAAATAATAATAATTCTCAAAATATAGTAATTATGTTCTTACTTCAAAACTACTGACTGTTATATACCATTACCGGTAGCTATTTTTGGAAAATTTGTTCTTGCCTGCACACTGCACAGTATATAATGTTCTAAATAAGAATGAATGAATCCATTACATAGTAGGGTTTATGAGTTGGGCTAGGATGTTAAGAACCTTTGAAAGTGAAAAAAAGGCCAGCAAATAGTACCTTAAAAACACAAAAAGAACATAAAAATCGGAAAAGAAGTACCTATCAAAATTTGTTTTTTTCCTATTACATTTAATAAAAGATGTTTTTTGGGGGGAATTCCCGGTCACAGTACTATTTGAAAACCACCAGGGAGATGGAGAAAGTGAGACTGGCAAAAGATATTTGCATGATAATGCTCAGCTCGATATTGTAGCAATTTCATTTTTACCATATTTGCAGTTGGCACTGCTCGACATGCTCAACTCGAGCAATCTGTATCATTTGTACCAGAATATATCAAAATAGTACAATAGTACCATTAAAAGGCCAAAAAGGACCAAATTGATAAAAAGTATTAAAATAGCTATTTTCAGGCAAAATAAAATACTATATGTACATATTTTTGTCATAGTAAGACTTAAAACATACTTGAAACTATTTTTGATGCATGTACAATATAAAAAATATGAGATGTCAGGAACATCCTAGCCCTACTCATGAGTCATACTTAAAAATTAAAAATAAATGATACCCACTGTAGGCAGTTTTACCCAGTATGACCCTCTTTAGGTGACGTAACTGGTTTATTTAGTTAAAGAGAACTATCCCAGAATTCACCTTCACATCTGAGGGAAAAAACTTTCCGTCAGGATTAGGGCTGCCCATATATTTCATTTAATAAATGAATACCCTTATTGTTAAACAATATCTTTCGACTCTACTGACCAGAATAAGTTTAACTTAAACCATTCTCCAGATACCAGCCTAAACCTATTGTGATTCATTCATAAATATTTCCCCCTTTGAGTAGTTAGAGGCCTGCACACTGATTGGGTCAAATAACACCGGGCATAGCAGTTTCTTTTTCTATTTCAGCTGCACTTTGATTTCGTGGGTGGAAAGGGGAAATCACACTGGTTAATCTGCAAGCATTGTTAAATTTTATTTTTATTCACATATTACTGAACATTTAAACATCCAAGGGCGTTTAGGTCGGTGTTAGGATTTTAACCCGTGATCTACCTAATAAGAATTTCACACATTATTACACATGCGCCACCACTGTCTGAGTCTGTTCTCATAATAAGCATGGAAACATGTTTATGGCTAGTATAGACCATCTCATTGCAACTTGCAAGTTACACTTGTCACCAGTTGCACCAAACCACCAACGCACCATACCTATTGGCTATCACACACACATCCTGATTGACTATTGACATTTACTAGTCATAAAATCATAAATTCATGCCATACTCATAAAACACATTTAAAAAACATTTTAAAATACTTTGAATTTTTAATCTTTTTAGTTTTAATCTTAAATCCATCTTTAATCCAATCTTTTGGTGGGTTTGGGTCACAACTTATCAACCATTATCTTTAATTTACAGAGTTTGAATCTGTTGGCACATAAGTTAATGTGTGTAACTTAAATCTTATTTCAGAAGTTTTACTAGGTCTACACCAGTCTTGGATCCGCTATCACACTCCTCTGTATAGTAAAATACTTGATAGTTATCACTAATCAGTATTGTTTTGTTGTGCAGGATTGCCGGCAGCCGTTCCATGGAGGTTCATTCTTTGACCACGAGGGTTTGCCGTACTGCGAGACACATTATCACGCCAAGCGCGGATCCTTGTGCGCTGGCTGTCACAAACCCATCACCGGCCGTTGCATTACTGCAATGTTCCGCAAGTTTCACCCCGAACATTTTGTCTGCGCGTTCTGCCTGAAACAACTTAATAAAGGCACCTTCAAGGAACAGAATGATAAGCCATATTGCCATGGTTGTTTTGACAAACTATTTGGATAACCGATTTGCCAGGCAATGCAATTTATTTCAAACTTTTACTTTAAAATTTTGCCATCCAGTCTTAACCTTTTTATCACATAGATTTAATCATGAATGTGGTGTATTATATATAAATAATAAATATATAACCTATAACAGATCAAATAATAGTCTTCCCATTTGAGATTACAATACACAAATAACCATATGATACTAGTATTAGTGTATTAAAAATTTGCAATGTTAATTAGAAGCATAAGAGGAATATTAAAATTAATAATGTATGTTTTATTTTGGTGTCTATTTACGCTCAAGTGTTTATTATTGTTCTTGATTCTATGAGTAATGTACAATGTAGTGCAAGAAATTGAAAAAAAACTAATTGTTTGTGATCTTCATTTAAACAGAATACATGCCAATATAATGTGATTAGCAGTTAATGATTATTGCAACTCACCTGATAAGCAGTGATTAAACATTTTCAACATATATTATAGACTAGTTACATTTTAAGACAGTGCAATTTTATAAACCCTGTGTGCATGCACCACCATTACTAATGGTAGTACGTATAGGGCTGTCCTATGCTTCAACATTACACATGCCCAACATTCGGACATGGGCATTTAGCGAGGTGGTCGACCTACAGCTATGAAGTACGATATAACACCCTCCTCTTGGGCCCCCATCTACCAATATTTTGTACAGTAAAAGTATAATTAAAAACTCAAGTCTTACCTTGTTAAATCGATTTATTTTACATAAAATGGACAACATTAACAACAAAAAGGTTAAAGACAGAACAACACTTTCCTGAAAAGTTTAGATACGGTATGTGACATAAGACGACTCGACTAAGCACTAAGTTGCTCATGGTTCCGATAACGATAACGCTGCTAATAACCTGCTTGGTTAGCCAAACAAATGTGTAGAAAAGAAAATCAGCTTTCTTTCTGGTGATTTCAACTTTTTGTAGTAATTAATCATTTTTATTAAATTTTGATACGGTACTAGCCTACATAACACAACAAGAAAATACAAATTACACGTAATCATTTAAAACTTTCTTTTCCTGAATATTATGAAAGGTGTGAAATGGGTAATTTTGCTGCTTCAAGGTTCCTTCCTACTAGAGTTCGATGTTTTTGAACCACCGAGGGCTCCATCATCAGGACAACTGATTGTTGGATGAGCGTAGCGAAGATTCCATTCTACTACACTGGAGGAAAAAATCCGGAATGTTTTTGTTTTGTATTTTTGTCTGTTTGTTAACACGATTCCGGCTAAACCGATACTCCAATTGCGATGAGATTTTCTGGAGGCCTTCGAATTCTCTGAACTTGAACTGCCACTTTTTTTTAGTGCAATCAAAAAATTATTTCTCATAAAAATTGCAATTTTAAGATTTATTTTTATTTTAAAACTTTCTTTGACTGTAACACCTCCATGCTTTATCCAATCGTGATGGAATTTTCACAGAACCTAAATTTTATGAATTAATACATTCGTGTGAAATTTGAGCGCAATCGAAAAAAAATCCCATGTAAATCGCAATTTTACGTTTTTTTTTTTCGATTTTTAAAACATTTCTTCGACCTATAACACCTACATGCTTTATCCGATTGTAATGATTTTTTCACAGAACCTTAATTTTATAAATTAATATATTGGTGTGAAAATTGAGCGCAATCGAAAAATAATTTCTCATGAAAATCGCAATTTTACAATTTTTTTTGTTAAAAAAAAATTTCGCTCATCCAACAACGCGCCTGAAAAAGCGTTTGCGAAGCTTTCTAGTAAATAAATACATTCGTATTTAGAGTCTACTTTCTCAGTCTCTCTTGTTTGAGATTGAGTTTTTTTTTGACAAAAGGGGTTGGTCATGTGTTGTATGTCTGCTGCAGCCTGACTGGTAGTTGTTACACTCCCTTGTAGTTCTTTCTACTACTTGTGGGTGCGATGTGCAATCTCAGAAGCGTCGCAGTGAATTTTAAACTTTTATAGCAGGATCTTAATTGGATGAGTGAAATGAAGATTTCAGTATGCTATTTGCATGAATTTGTTTATATATATTTTTTTTTGTTGCTCATGATTCTACATAAACAGTTTCAAAACAAAATTTGAAGCATTTGATGTATTTTATAAAAATAATTTAAAATGTTGTTTCAAAAATGACGTTTAAATTTCGCGCCAAAAGTGTGACGTAATGAGACCCAATATTAGCCACGGTCTTCCAAATACTGTGCAATATAACACAAAAATAATATCTTTAGAATGCCAAGTGCTTTGGATTATCGCTCGGCAACAATACAACAGGCTGCGGTAGCGCTGTTTTGACAAGCTCTGGGCCACGCATCATCGCCCGTATAGGGCCTAAATTCGTCATAATGGAATGACCAATGACAGCGCGTTTCACAGTATTTTCCAAAATACTACGCTTCAAGTCATAATATCTATGTCAAAACATTTTTTTAACATAAAATAAACGCAATATTTGGATTCAGGACGTTTTATTCTCTAGAGATAAATATGTTTTACTTAAATCTAAAATTGATGCAAATAGCCTATTTCACTTATAGACGAAGAGCCAGTGACAGTTTCTATTGCCTCATAAGGTACATATGTTTTGACCATTGGAATAGAAGCGGAAATTCATGTCATTTTCAAAAATGCGCGTCTTACGAGTCAACGTGGGGGCGTTTACCCGTCAGACGCCCCCAAAGTGGGCCCCAAAAAGGGTCAAATCTGCCCCCATTAAGTATACACGATTAAAACATACAAAAATGTATAAAAGAAGTTAGCCCAAAAATGAATATCACTCGTCAGACGGGCTGCGTTGGGCCGTTGACCCCGCAGACGTCCCCAAAGTGGGCCCCCCAAAAAAAAGTCAAATCTGCCCTCAATAGGTATACATGATTCGAACATACGTCATGTAATAAAAAAGTTACCAGGAAAACGAATATTACTCGTCAGACGAGCTGCGTTGGGGCTTTGACCCGTTAAGTAACCCCCAAAGTGGGCCCCCAAAATGGTCAAATCTGCCCCCGTAGGAAATACATAATTCAAACTTACGTCATTTTATAGAGCCAGTTACCAGAAAACGAATATCACTCGTCAGACGGGCTGCGTTGGGGCTTTGACCCGTCAAACGCCCCCGAAGTGGGCCCAAAAAAAGGTCAAATCTGCCCTCATAAGGTATTCATGATTCAAACATACGAACTTTGGAGGACTAATATTAGTCGTCAGACGATCTGCGTTGCGGCTTTGACCCGACAGACGGCCCCGGAATTGGGCCCTAAAAATGATCATATCTGCCCCCATAAATTAAACATGATTGAAAAATACGGTATTTTATAGAAAAATTTACCCCGGAAAAAAATATCACTCGTCAGACTGGCTGTGTTGGGCCCTTACACTTCCCCCAAAAAAATTTGAAACAAATATTTTGTCTCGAATACTTACGAAATTATGTTTGATTTAATCGGATTAGTGCGATAATATGTAGTCATGATGTTTATGCATATTTTGGGTCATTGAGCCCTGCAACTACCACTTTTTTATTTTTTGGGAATGTCTAGATCGATGAATAAATCAGGAAGACATGTTATACTTCGTCTTATGGTAATTATTTAAATAATGATGGTGTATGTATAGTATGTTAGGGTGTAAACTGCATGTAAAGAGTGTTGTAATTTTTTTTTACCAATGAAGAGCTGTGTTTAATTTACTACTTGTTAAATGCTACTATACGGTTTCTGACTTTTAAATCACAGATTAGCCCTAACTCTGGCATATTGTATAACGATACAAGATAATCATTGACAATTATTTACTTTTATCAATAAGTAATTAGATCATAGTAATCATAAGTTACGTAAGCAATTATCATCATATAATAACCTATTAATCAATAATCTTAATATGTGTTGAATCATGCAAATAGTTTTTATAAGTTAAAACACTAGAGGATTAGAATATATAAATTAGTATGTCATAATTAACTCCAAACATCAAAACTTCCATACATTCGTTTTCCCCAGTATGTTTGAACTTTTATCATAGTAAACTTTAGAAGTAATCATCATCAAATCATAAGTAAGAATTTTAATGTGTTAAATCATGCAAATAGTGTTAGAAGTTACAAACAATTGATTAGAATATATAAATGGGGTTTTGGGAAAATTAACTTCAAAAATCAAAACCTCTACCACATTGTGATCACTGTACGCTTTTTATACGCTATAAAATTTTATTAGTAATCATCAAACATATAAAACATACGTAAAAATCTTTTACATGCGTTGAAACATGCAAATACTTTTCATTAAAGACAATTGAGGATTAGAATAAATAAATTGTGAAAAAATTTAAAACTGTAATCACATTCGTCATCACTGTACGCTGCTTCCGAAACATCTATGTCATCATCATCCTCATCGAAATCCTCTACTTCTAAATCGCATTGCATAATCTCATCAAGTGACGAAGAGGACAGATCATAGAGGAACCATCTTGGTCTGTATTTAACATCTCTATATACACATAATGGCATTAAAAAAAAACCGTCTATGGAACATTTAACAGCACAATAAAACCAAGGTTTAATATATTATATATGACATTAAATATATATATTTATATATATATAATATAGGCCTACAAAAATACCAAAAATGATGAAATAATGAGGAGTAATATTCTTTTTCATGGTCACTTTTACTATAGAATGCCGTATGTTTCAAAAGACTGTTGGCTAAGCTCGAGAAAACCAGGCTTTGACGCAGAGCGCAGAGGTGAAGGCTGGACTCTGGATCACTTTGAAGCTCTATCGGTGGTCCTATCGGGTTGTGCTTTGCACCAAAATGTTAAGTAAGAATGTGTAATAGGGGGTATCTAGGCACATTTTTTTCCAAATATTGCTCACTTTTCTTATTAAATGACCGTAAATATGACACCAAACTGTTAATTTGTAGAAGCCTAATATACCAATTTTGTGTAGGAGATAATTATTTGAAATCTCAAAATGTGCTTTGATAGCGACACATGCTCATCCTTTCTGAACAGCCTCCCAAAAATGCAGATTTTATGGATAAAAATTAAAGGTCAAAAAAGCGGTACATTCTGTATGTGAAATTAGCTGGATTTGACGATCAAGCGTGTTTTAAATGGGCATTTAACATTGTAAAAACGTTGGCCCGTTGGGCTAACTTCTTTTATAAATTTTTGTATGTTTTAATCGTGTATACTTAATGGGGGCAGATTTGACCCTTTTTGGGGCCCACTTTGGGGGCGTCTGACGGGTAAACGCCCCCACGTTGACTCGTAAGACGCGCATTTTTGAAAATGACATGAATTTCCGCTTCTATTCCAATGGTCAAAACATATGTACCTTATGAGGCAATAGAAACTGTCACTGGCTCTCGGTCTATTAGGTTTCCTGAGAAAAATAGCTTGGGCATTTTTTTTTTTGTTTGTTTGCTCTCTAACGGGCAAATGGTACCGGGTATATGCGGTCTTGATGAAAATTGGAGTGGACCTTCGAAATCACTAAACTTAGATCTGCCAAGTTTTTTGGTATAATCGAAGAAATATTTTTCATGAATATCGTACTTTTTTGCATTAAAAATCGGAAATATCGTAAAAGTACGATATTCATGAAAAATATTTCTTCGATTGTACCAAAAAACTTGGCAGATCTAAGTTTAGTTTGATTGGAGACGTAAAGCAATATCCAATCAAACTAAACTTAGATCTGGCAAGTTTTTTGGTACAATCGAAGAAATATTTTTCATGAATATCGTACTTTTACGATATTTCCGATTTTTAATGCAATATTTTTGTAATATTTAGGTCGATTCTGACCAAATGGGTGGGGTTACAACGTTCATATTTTACATGGACATTAAGGTAATTGTGATGTAGTGCCTTTTGAAAGAAAAAGTTAAAAAAAGTTTGCCAGAATTCATAGATATAAAGGTTTTAATTTAATGCAAGCCTTTTCCAGTTAAGTAACTATAGAAACTTGACAACAATCACCTACAATGCGTACAAAAAGCAAGTCTTTGGGCCTTGAAATATTTTACATACTATTGTTAATTGGTATTACCACAGATAACAGAGTACACTACTCTATTATCTGTGGTATTACCTTACCATAACAATTAATACTTTCTAAAAATTAACCTAATTTAACAAAAATAATTTTGTAATGGAACTTGAAAAAGTAATGAGATCCCATGCATAGTACAAGTACTACTTCTAGTAGTAACTTTGGACAGAAATAGTCAACCAAAAAAGCTCATTCATCAAGGCGACTGGAAAAAGCGTTAGCAAAGCCGCCTAGTTTAATTAATGGATGTCTATGACAGAGACAGAAAGTAAGAACTTGCCACTTGCATCTCATATTGGTGGTAGTTATAAGAGCAGCCACCAAACATTTTATGATCAACTCAAAAGACGTCTGCCGCAAATATGCAGCCTTTAATTTACACCTTATAAGAGTGATACTGTTTGCATTATTTTGCTGGAAAAGTTATAGGATCAAAGTTGAAGTCAATAGATTTTCATATGTCAATGGGCTTATCCGCACATGCAATGGTCAAATTGGAATTCTTTCTTTTGGGGGGATGGCTTAAAATTCCACACAGCCCATCAGTTCACCACCTTATACTTGTTTCACCAGCTCCGCAATGGGGAAGGGGGGACACAATTACGTATAGAAAAAATCTAGTAGTAATGCATGTTGCTTGGAAACTAAAGTGTCTAGATTCTAGAACAAGAAACTGGCAGCCTGAATGTTTTGGCAGACAAACTTATAATAGAAAGAATTGAATCAAAGTGTGGCTTCGTACACTCGCCACTCCTCCTTGCAAGGTACGCCAAGTCAATTCCTCCGCTGACAGTGTTTGTAAGCAATCTATGCACAGACGAGAACTGAAATGCATTGATTGGCTGATGGAAGTGCTAGATAAATAAATAAAATTAATGCAAGTCAAACAGCACAAGATCTGTTTTTTTTGTCTGCAAGCGTGAGTTGAGTGACTTTGCTGCAGAGCGGCTAAACAGATTGCGCTGAAATTTCAAACAAGACATCCGGTACAAGTATTTAGCGTGCAGTTAACATTTTGAGCAAAATCCGCTACGATTTCAACTCGCTATTCATAATAAATTGCAAATAGGCTGAGAATGTCAGTTACAATTTAACGACAATAATTTTTGTTTTTGAACAAATCATTTTTGCATGCAGGTGTATCGAATCTTGCACGCTCAAGGTTACCCGAAATTCCGCTCGGAGATTGAGTAAATCTTGCACTTATTATTCTCATTTTGTACTGGCTAGTATGTTTCCATAGTATTGTATGCTTTTCAAAACGTGTTCTACAATTTTCCAGAAATAATAAAATAATCCAGAAATCAAAAAATCTATCCCGACCGTTGTTTGAACCCGCGAATCTCTATTCTATTCAACATTGCGGGTACAAAGACGCCTTAGACAACTAGACTAGGAAAACGCCAAATCGTTTTTAGACCAGTGAGCGAGTCATGTGTTACCCGGGAACATTTGCGATGAAGTTGATTAATTTTTAATGTATAAATGATAGGGTTTTGAGTTTGTTTGGACTAAGTGCACGTCAACTGTTAGGCCACAATGCGCCACTCTAGCGTAATTAGGGAGGAAAGACCCATGCTGTATCCAGCCTTACGTAGCGGGAGGAAATGGAATGTTACCTAGTACTCAACACATGACTCGCTCACTCGTCTAACAACGACTTTGGCATTTTTCTAGTAAATTTGTATTTAGAGTCTACCCACTCAGTCACATCTGATTTTCAGTGGGGGACATTAAACCAAAGCGACCAAGCCAACCCTGTAGGCCCAACGCAATCGACGAGTGAGCGGTAACCAACCAAAGATCGATATTTTTTAATAGTAAAAATAGCAATCAGTTGTATGGACAGTGCAAACTGCTAACACCCGCAGATCAACACCAGAATCAACAAGGCCGATTCAAAACAACTTTGAATTTATTATGTGCCTCGTTTAGGACCCAAATTTCTAACCCAAGAACTGAAGTCCAAATCAGTGCCTCTAGCAGGAATCGAACCCTGGGCCTTCTGCATTGGAAGCAGGGACGCTAACCACAAGACAAACGAGCCACACGAAGCTGTAGTTGTTGCTAACTCAGTGGGGTCAATTACTGAATATTTAACGAGTACTAATTGCAACGTGTACGGCGGTTTATTTTTTGTGTTACGAGACACATTGTGACATTATCTATATAACAAGCCTAAACACTCTTGAACTGACAAGCTGAAGATAATATGGAAGATAACTGGGCTAACATAGGCTTTGATAATAACAACATTATATTTCTTTATTTCAGACACAAAACTCACTATATACATGGTTTCAAAATATTTACAAATTTTTAATAGGTATTTATTTATATTGGCCCTAAATCCTATCACAATCCATAGGGCAATGGTCAAACTAATCTCCCACCAGAGCGCAGAACGATCGGAGAGTGACCACAGTCGTCTTTACATTGATAAAATAGGAATTTTTGCAACAATTTATCGGCAGTGCATTATTGTTGTGGTGGGAAACAGATTTCCCACCACAATGCAGGACGATCGATGTTTGGTCACTGCCAATGTGTAAGTTTCACTGGAACCATAATGTAAAGAGTCCTGTGGTCACTCCCCGATCATGCGATCCTGGCGGAGAATCGAGGCGAACCAGCTTGGCAATTGCCCTATTGTGATGAAACATCGTGAAATGCTACTAAATGTTCTTACATATTAAAATGTTATGCAACATGGTGATTTTATTTGAAATTGCTAATTACGATCTTTATTATCACTGGATGTCGCTCAAATGCCCTGCATCTAGGCCTATTGCCCATTCATTATAAGTATTGTAACTTATCAAGAACAGCCCTCAGGTTCAATAGAATGGTGTGATACATAAAGGGCAAGAAATACAATATAATTTGAGATAGGTATTATTCAATTATAGTTAGACCGCAGCGAGCTCCTGATATCATTACTGAAGTGGTACACACACATGAAATTACACTCATTACTGGTAGCCTAATTATTTTTGTGGTGTGTTATGTATGATTTGCAAATGAAGATTAATCTAAGCTTTAAAGCCTTGCAACGTAATGACAGTTAAAACATGTTTAATATTGATCGCAGAACTGAGCTCGATGTGTGACAAGTTCATTCCTTGTTGTGATTGCTCAATGGTTACTTCCGTTGTGTAGCAACTAAACGGACACATGAAAATCAGACTCTTACCTTTTTGGCTTAAACAACATTTATAATAATATGAAACTATTAAATTATTGCATACTAGATTATTATTTGTCACCAGCCTAAAGAATTAATTGTCAATACGTACAGCATACACAGAACGTAACGGTATTATATAATAAATAAATAAATCCGTATTTAGAGTCTACCCACTCAGTCACATAACTGATTTTCAGTGGGGGACAGTAAACCAAAGAGACTAAGCCAACCCTGCAGGCCCCGACGCAATCAACGAGTGAGCGATAACCAACCAAAGATCGATATTTTTTAATAGGAAATATAGCAATCAGTGGTATGGACAGTGCGAACCCCCGCGGATCAACGCCAGAATCAACAAGGCCGATCCAGAACAACTTAAATATTATTGTGCCTCGTTGCTAGGACGGCTCAAAAGTCACCGTTTACAAAGTCCCAAGACAAGAACTGATGGACTTAGATCCATATCAGAAGTTAAAAAACTTCTGACTTTAGCGGGAATCTGCTCAGTTAGTCCTACACAAGTAGTACAGCTGGCAGTGTACACAAAACAATACTGTTGTCAAGTTGAATTTTACATTGATGAGTTATTATGGTGATCATGCCCTAAAAAACTTTAAAATGTAGGTACTATTTGTGTGGTAGAATTACTTATGGTTGCTAGCACAGGTCCAACAGAAGCCTACACCCTAATAATTTATGTACACAGTGCTTTTAGTATTTTGTAAATATTACATGATACAAAATGTGCTCAAAATAAAACCAACCTACAAATGTGTGTTATAATTGGAACTCGTTAATACAAATCTAAGCCATTAACTTTAATTGTGGTGTGTTACAAACATACTTACAATTCTGATTTGCTATGCCTTTCTTCAACTATTGGCTTTTTGTATGCACAAGTTTTAGTCCTCTTACAATTTTTAAATTATAGTGCAATCGGAATGAATGACAAATAAGTGATTAATGAGTATTAGTAAAATATAAATATTAAAAAAATATATAACGGTAGGCTTACAATCTACAACATTGACCTAGGTATCATAAAATAGTAGTAAAGTTTTAGATCAAATCAGGAAATAATTCTGAGAAACTTTCATTCCAGAGATCAGATAGATTGTCATTAGTTGATGTCTCGCTGAACGGCGAATCAAGCGATTCGTAACCACAATCGGAGACGGGACGTTCATGTTTCATTAGCAAATAGTTTGAGATATCATCATCGTCCATGGATGGAGAATCTGTTACAGACTCTGTTGCATAGGGTGATAGTGGTTCATCTTTGCACTGTGTAATGAAAATGACAGGTAACTGTGTGGCATCAATTTCATTGCTGGTGATCACTTCAACTTCTTCTACGGCGTCTTCCAAGCACACCAGGTCATCACACGGAACTAACAAAGGGGAGGGGCTACCACTGTCTACATATTGGTATTCACTATTTTGGTTTATTGTATTGTGCAATGGTGATGGTGGATTAGATAAGGAGTTTTTAGTGTCTGAAATAAAACAAGGTGAATATAATGTGGGATCATCATCACATTCCATCTTGGTGTAATTTATACGTCCACAGGATTCCATGTCTTCTGGTGGCGACCCCACCATTTCATTGGGACCGAGTCGTTCTCGACATCTGCCAACAATCTGAAAGACAATAACATGCATTATTAGCTAATAATATTTGCTCACTGTATGTAGCCCTATTCAACATTTTGCATTATTTTAGGGGTGGGAATTTCCGACTTGCTCGATTTACCAAATATGAAAAATTTGGTTCAGGCTACGCTGACCCTGCCAAAAGCAGGAAACGGTGACGGATTATGATGATGATTTCAGTCTCCAAATGCTAGTTATGAAACGGTTACACAAACCCTTAACTGCTGCCCCGACCAGGCGCGGTTCTAGCCACCAAAAACTGTAGGCTACTGTAAATTCTTTTCTGAGTGATAAGACAACGAGTTGGTCGAAACATATCAGCAACTTTGTCTACTCATCTATTTGAATATGTGCGACCTACCTAACGTTTTTTAAGGTAAGCTGTCGCCCTTCTGTATCATTCCCCCCACTGGAACATGTTTATTCATGTTTGCACTTCCCACTTTAAGTAGCTATACATAAATCTATTTATAACTATAAAATCTAGAACGTCCTCAGAAAAGGATCACCCCAGAATTGCCCCACAGGGCATTTTTTAAATTTATGCTTTTTAGAAGGTGTATTAACTCTACGAAAATTCTGGATTTATCAAAGCGTATTTATGACGTCAATACTCGTAATCAATTATTTTTTAAATTTGCATTTGCGATCACAAAAACAACAAAACTGAGGCTCAAGGTACCGGTAACGGAATTCTTTTAACGTGCAAGTTAAAAAACATCGTATTTTATGAGCTTAGCTGTATTAACGGAAACTCATGTAACACAAGGATGATCTGATGAAATTATTTAATGAAGGAGGCAGAAGTACATACATTTTGTAATATCAAAATCACAATCTAGGCCTAGGCCTATCTCAAAACAGAAATTCAGAAAAAATTATCAGTGTTGGGTGGGGAAAGATTGATAGGAGGCTAGGAGCCAACCGCTTACCTTGAAAGAGTTCGGCGGCTGTGAGTGTACGACGAAACGTTTTGGTTTGAACAGTCTTGAGTAACTCAACTTACTTGGAGCCGAGGTTACTCTCTCAACTCCGACGGGTAACCTCGGCTCTAAGTAAGTTGAGTTACTCTCTCGAAGACGGGTGATTGTGAACAAGGCTGTTCAAGCCAAATCGTTTTGTCGTATTTGTGAATAGGCCTATATCTATGTGACCTTCAACTCTACACAGCCGCCAAACACTTTAAAGGTAAGCTATTGGCTCCTAGCCTCCTATCAATCTTTCCCCACCCAACATTAAACCAGTCTAGGCACTATCAACCCAAGAAAAAATTATTGAGCGAGCGAAGCGAGCGTCTCCACTTGACTCTTATGGCTCGAATGTCTGTTTTTTTTTTTTTTCTGTTACTGCTTCGATACAGGTCGCACCGTTTCTCTGATCGACCTGAAATTTTGCACACATGTACATACCACCTAGGCGGGTTGCTGTATAGTTTTGTGGCAAAATCGTTCAAAAAGTTAAAAAGTTACATTAAAGTTAATCGAAAGTTTTTTTTTCAAACTAAACGGCGACAAAATCTGAGGTGGCCAAATCATTTAGAATGTCCGTCCGATCACGAATATGTTATTTTTATTTTGATCCGATAAGTAGTGTAGTCGGAAATTACATTATAACAAAGTCCCGTTACCATGGCAACGGAAAGTCGCTCAGCTTTTTTGGCTCATGATAGCGGTCGAACGGAGGCTCGGATCGAGTTGAAATTTTGACCATCCGCAAGTTTCGTTCCCGATTGAATGCCATTAGTTTTGTGGCAAAATCGTTCAAAAAGTTATAAAGTTACATTAAAGTTAATCTAAAGTTTTTTTTTAACTAAACGGCGACAAAATCTGAGGTAGCCAAATCATTTAGAATGTCCGTCCGGTCACGAATATGTTAATTTTATTTTGATCCGATAAGTAGTGTAGATAGAAATTACATTTTAACAAAAGTAACGTTACCATGGCAACGAAAAGTCGCACAAGAATTCTGGTCACTATGTACTGCCACCTAGAAGTAATCAAGAGTTAAAATAGTTTTCCCAAAGAAATGATGTCAAGGTCCTCTAGATGGCGGTGGATTTTATCCATTCTCTCCTATTTCACAAATTTTCAGGTAAATCGGTCAAGACCTTAAAGACTTATTGGTATGTAACATTATGGGAATGTCGTACTCGGGTCGTGTTGCACGTACCGGTGCTCGCTCAACAACGCGTCCAACTGAGCGTTTTCCTAGTCAGAGAATTCAGGGTCTAGTCGGGCTGCTCCGTAGAACCGCCCCTGTCCTCAACACAAAATATGATTGGACATGTACAGTCGCCATTAACTTTTAACTAACTTTGTAGGCCCTAAGGTAGGTAGCTCATAAGATTATTATTGTATTCTCCGGTACACATTTGGGGGAAGGGACGCAGTGCTTGGCAGAAGGCTGAACCTTGTCATGACATGATATTCTCACCGTGTCATTCCCATGTAGAGAAAGTTCTTGTTGGTCTTCATCAGCTTCTCGAAGCAGACTTGCTGCAAGTTCTTCAAGCTGGTTGATAGAGACGTCTGATTCTCCGTAGTCTGCAAGGAGATCTGGGAGAGAATGCAGAAAGTCAAGATCTTCCAGAGAGCTCTCTCGTCGCACAGGCCGGATGCCGGATGCAGACCTCTCCCCTTCGGCAGAGGGTAGACAACGGACGCGGCTGGTCCTATGATGAGTGGACTGCAGCCGACACCGACGGCCTGTTTCTGAGATGCGCTTTCTGGTCTTAACAAATTTATGCGTAATTCTTGATTTTCTACAACCAACTTTTCATTCTCGATCTGAAGATTTAAATTTGCTTTCACCAATAGCTTGTTTTTTTCTTGTAGTTCCTTATTCTCTGCTTCAAGTTCATCCATTCGTGCCTTTTTTCGATCTCGAGATGTTTGAGCAGCAACTCGATTTTTAAGCTTCCTTAAAAAACAAAAGAAAAAGATGGGATTAACATAGGTTTCACATAAATTGTTATGGCACTTTCCTCTACAGACTCTATCCCTTAGGCTATAGAGTGGTGCATTATGACCCAATGGCTAATGGACCGTAAACCAAATAGCTATCAAAACTGTTACTACAATTATCCTGATTGAGAGGTAGAAGCCCAGGGAACCTAAGTAGCATGTCACATTGACAACAAGGCAACCAGTGTTGTGCCAGATAACCAAAAATATTATCTAGATAAAGATAAGATACTCTTCCTAAAAAAGTATCTAGATACAGATAATAGATAATGGACATGAATTGTATCTAGATATAGATACATATACTGGCAATGTATCTAGATAATAGATAATAGATACTTTAACAAAAAAATCGGCTTAGACCCAATTTAATTTTCCGTAGTACGTGTCAGGGTTCTAGTCTAGGTCTATTGTTTAATAAAGACCTAAATAGTATTTATTTTTATTCTGACCTTCAAGTCCAGTAGTATGTTAAACTCGTAAGGTTTGGTTTGGAACATAACAACCCATTTTATTAGAAGAGGGGGTAGCCCTACTTACCTGGCTGAAAAGGCATGCAACAACAATATGATAGAATGTTTTACCCTACATAGGTACGGTACACACAATAAGGAATTACAATGCTAACAAAAATATTTTACCAGTTGCATTATTTTGAGGCTTAAATGGAACAGGGAAGGATAGTTTGACTGAAATGTTTGGGATATTATTTTTTTAAATGGGCCTTTTTAAAGCTAAGTTTGCTATTCAAATATAAACGATATTGAACTTTCAGAAAGTTCATGTTTGTTAGCTTGTAGGCCAACTTTTGAAAAGTTCAAGTTTCACGAACTTTAAGCTTACTTTCGTATTAAGTTATTTTAAAAGTTCAAATAAAAAATAACTTTTTCCCTGGTCAAGTTAAACGAAGACATTGCAAAGGGGAAGACAAACGTTTTGGATGAGCGAAGCGAAGACTTAAATTTCACTAACCCCCCAAAAAATAGGTTGGGTGTTTTTTTGTTTGTTTTTTTGTCTTGTTTGTTCGTGCTCTACCAGGCAAACGGCATATGCGATCTTGATGAAAATTGGAGAGGACCTTCTGAAATCTCTGAACTTAGACTTTGTCACGTTTTTGGGTACAATCGAAGAAATATTTCTCATGAATATTTTTATGATTTTTAATGCGATATTTTCGTGATATTTGGCTCGCGACCGGGCAAACGACTACTCCAATCTTGATGAAGCTTTATGGAAACGTTTGAAATCTTTAAAATTATATATAATGATTTTAGGGACATTTAAATAAATATTTTGCATAGAAATCGTACTTTTACGATAAATTTAAAAAAAAAAATACAATATTTTCGTGATGTTTGGGACGATTCTGACCGAATGGATGGGGCAACAACGTTCATATTCAACATGTACATTAAGATTATAATGATGTTCTGCCTTTTGAAAGAAAAATTTGCCAAAATTCATCGAAATAAAGGTTTTAACAAAAGCCTTTTATAGGTGTATAATTAACAAGTAATATCAAGTAACTATAGAAACTTGACAATAATCATCTACCATGCTTACAGAATAAAGTCTTTGGGCCTCGAGATGTTTTGCATTCTATTGTTATCCCACGCATACTAAAAACTTACAAAAAGCTCACCTATCAATGCGACTAAAAAAAGCGTTCGCGAAGCCGCCGAGTATTCATCAAGTCCCAATTGAAAACAATAGACATTCTTTGCTTACAAAAACCACATGTGAAAAAGCTAAAAGATTGAATTGCGATCTAGGTTTTCGCCAAACTTAATCTTCCCATTGAAAATCATGATTAAAAACAAACACTATTTTAGACGACGTCTTAGCAAAAATTGATACTTGATTCTGATTTTTTGTATCTGTTATCTAATGTGAAGATTCAGATAATAGATAACAAGAAATATTATCTGAGATAAGATAATAGATACTTTGAAATCATGTTATCTAGATAAGATAATAGATAACACAATGTTATCTAGATGATTATCTAGATAACATTATCTAGATAACGGCACAACACTGAAGGCAACGTATAGCCTGTCTTCGAACTTTGCGTTACCATATCTTCCGACCGAGACCAAAATAAGGCATTTTAAACACACGACAAGTAGGGATGGGATAGTGTACACGTTTACTGTTTATACGAAAATAATAAACGTGTGTGTGTCCCTATGCTGTGTGCGGCCCCAAAATCTTGTTGAGCCGTGCAATTTGTGAAGGTCACGTGACTTATTACATGCCGGGCACTCGCAAATCTACCCGCTACTGGTGTATTGTATTGTATTGTATTGTATTTATTTTTGTAAAGCTGACCCCTTGCACAGCGTGTTCGGGGTATTTTACATGTCAGTAACTTAAAATAAAATAAAATTAAATTAAATTAAAAATTTACATTTACATTCATATCACACACATAATATTCAGTCCACAAATACACATTTTCATATCACTATGCACTTAACTTAAAATCATCAATCACATGTCTTATTTTACAGGTTGTTGTTGTGTAAACATAATATACATCATTTTTTTTAGCAAGTGGCAAACATTACACAGTGTACGTGTACACGTGCTGACAGCCAAGAGTGTGCACGTTTATGAAAGAACACGCATTTGCCCATCCCTAACGACAAGAACACTTCGTAATTAATATTTTCACTACCGGAAGGCCTATAACAGTCGACAGATTTTCAACAACCTATACCACATTTAAATGAGAGCGAGTTTAAAAAGTAGCCCATGTCGTCTAATTGCGGTGTTGCCCACCCGCTACAAAAAAATAGAAAGAGAACGCGTCTACATGCAGCAGAAAGAGATGAGAGTAGGCCTAATTGCGCATACGCACGAGGATATAGGCGGATTGTTGAATGCCATGGACTGCATCCAGTGTTGGGGAAGGAACTTTTAAAAAGAACGCGTTCTTTTTTTGTGAATTTTTCAGTGAACTTACTCTTTTTTTAAATGAATGAACTTGAACTTTTAAAAGTTCTTTCCGAGAGCGAACTTTTCAGTTTTAGAAAGTTCATTTGAAAGTTCTTTCCGTGCGTCGAGCAGCCGTCGATTTGCCGCCGCCGCTTAAAAACAATAACAAATCGTTGTTCCATCGTAGGCCTACGTTGACACACGTTCAGCTGTTTTTGACAAGGTCACGCACGATTCACAAAGTTAAAACGATGCACGCCAATTCGGAAAATAAATCTTGGAAGCCTAAATTGCTAATTATCTGCCATAATTTTACAAGCTGGTCAACGAGAATGTAGTAGGCCTACAAATCATCAACACAATCAAAGACAGCTCAACACTTTCGTAAGACTTAAACTCGCGAGTAGTAGTTTGGTACTCGGAACACCCCTAATGTTTTTCCACGTGTTTTGCTTCATTTTACGCCAGCCTTGAACTTTTAAAAGAACTTAGTTAACTTGCAAATCGCGCCACGGTAGTCCTCCCTCTCCTCCTCTCTACCCCTCCCTGTCACCCATTCCACACCCCCCACTCATCTTTCACTTCACCCCACCCCCACCCTAGCCAACGGCTACCTAGCTTTAGTTTTTCACCTCAGAAACTCTTCTCTACTCACTGGGGAAGGTCACGTAGACCGAAACGTTTGAAATGTAGTGTTATTTGTTTATTTGTGTTTATGTCTTCTATCACGGCGCGGCTACTCCACTTCAGGTAAGCTGTTGGTCTCCTATCCTATCTCTACATGTTTCTCACAAGTTCATATTTTAGACAAACTTGAACTTTTCAAAATTTTAGGTTTTAGGGAAATTAATTTTGAACTTTTTAAAAGTTCATTATTTGAGTTGTGAACTGAACTTTTAAAAAGTTCATTTTTACAAAGAACTGCCCCAACACTGACTGCATCTTAGTCTTGGGGGGGGGGGGGCGAGTTGGAAATGTGTGAGGCAGGCAACATCGAGTTTCGACGGCGAGGCCGTGATGCCACATTCATGCGATTTCGCACTACAGCAGCAGGGCTCCATGCCGTTACTCATGAGAAATTGCATCGCCGCACTTACAAGAACTTTGTAAACTCGCTCTCATTTAAATTTGGTACCGTAAGACCTGAACACTTTTCCACTCATTTTTACAATAATATTAATGCCAATAGATGGAAGAGGCTAATTGTTTTTGCAAAAGTCTTTTGGGAGGCTTTACTACAAGATATCATCTTATCACATTTGTACAAGTACTACATATATTTTTAAAATATATCAACGTTGTTTGTTCATATTCACCCCGGGGTGGCGTAAATATGAACACTAAAATAAATTAAATAAATTGTATTTAGAGTCCACCCACTCAGTTATATAACTGATTTTCAGTGGGGGACAGTAAATCAAAGCGACCAAGCCAACCCTGTAGGCCCCGACGCAATCGACGAGTGAGCGATAACCAACCAAAGATCGATATTTTTAATAGGAAATATAGCAATCAATGGTATGGAAGTGCGAACACCCGCGAATCAACGTCAGAATCAACAAGGCCGATTCAGAACAACTCTGAATTTATGTGTGCTTCGTTGCTAGGACGGCTCCAAAGTCACCGTTTACAAACTCCTAAGACAAGAACTGATGACTTAGTCCAATCAGACTGACTTTCTTGATAGATGGACCGTTAAAACAATTCTTTGACTTATAACACCTACATGCTTTATCTTATTGTAATGATTTTTTCACAGAACCTTAATTTCATTAATTGTGTTAAATTTGAGCGCAATAGAATAATTATTTCTTATGCAAATTGCAATTTTACGATTTTTTTCTTTTTAAAAAATTACGATTAATTAAAAAAATTAAGTTAATTTTTTATTTTATTTAATTTAATTATTAAAATTAAGTTAATTTTGTATTTAATTTAATTTAATTAAAAAAATCTTCGACTAAGTAATGATTTTTTCACAGAACAACAGAAAATCCGCGTAACACATGGCATCTCAATGCACCATATACGCTCATCCAACAACGCGGCGGGACTTAAGCGTTTTCCTAGTGGTAACCTTGGATGAGGCCTATACCCTATACAACGGTTTGTTTTGACGCGCGCCTGGGGCATGTGACGCAGGTGGATGGGGACCTGCTGAGCTGACAAAGCCGGCCGGGCGAGGTTAGACACTCGGTTAGAACACGTGTTGTATTTAGTAAGGGGTTGACATTCTGTGTGGATAAAGTGTTCGCAGATTTGTTCTAGCACAGTGACAGCTCTACAAGTGTTTTATGTACTAATTTAATTAATGTGATAGTGAATAGCATTACAAGGTTTGTCGAGATATGTGAAGAGTATGGATGCTCAGTGACTACAGTTAACAAACATACCTATATAGTTGAAATGTGGATTTTGTCTTCTTTTAGGTTCTAGTAGTTTTTAAAGTTAGTGATACGTGTGTCATACAAAGAGACGGCAAACATACCGAATAATTCTTAGTTTTATAAATAATTACAGACTACAGTTAACATTTAACAAACATAGTTGAAGTGTGGATTTTGTCTACTTTTAGGTTCTAGGTTGTTTTTTAAGTTCGTCGTTCGTTCGTTCTCATTAGTCCAGACTGAGCTCATACAATGCCAGTCCAGATTGAAAGCTTGTGATAACCGTTTAATAAACAGACTGAAAACCCAGTCTAGACTCGGCTCTCGTGATAAAACATAGTCACACCTCACACATATTTCAGCCCGTACAGAACAAGCTGGCTCGACTCCTCAACCGAACAGAGTCCGGACCGAGGTGTTTATCATGCAAATCCAGTCCGGGCTCAGGTCAGTTTGTATAACCCAGGAATAGGATGCATCATAAATAAATTGCCCATTACAAAACGTAGTCCTAGCGGTAAAACTATTGGCACTTCTGTACTTGGCGGGTCCCAACATTTTTTTTTCAATGAAAACATACACACCCGAAATACTTTTCGTTACAAAACTACTTTCGTTCGTTAGCCAAACTTTCCGCTGGCTACAGTGCGCTGCGCTAGTTCTAGGATATTTTCGAAAAGAGCGCACCCGTAGTCCTTTCCGTTAGTGTAGGCCTATAAAAGTTAGGACCCGCCAAGTAGGCCCTACAGAAGTACCAAACTTTTGTATGCTAGGCCTAGGCCATGGGCACCGATTTCCCGCTTAATCTTAGGGAAGTGGCTATTTAACCGTAGCTACGGGAAAATTACGATTCTCAATTCGTCCGTAGCATGAACGAAGATCAGCGGAAATAATCGAAGGTATCCGAATCGTCCGCGGGATACCACGTAACTAGGCCAATAGCTTCAAATATCACAGTGCATTGTGGCAGAGTGGTAGCGCGTCTGAATTCTATGCGAGAGGTTGGCGGTTCAAATTTTCGTTTGGTCGTTTTTTTTTTTTACCATTCTATTTGGGTCCATGTTTTTCTGCAAATGATTTCCCTACATTCCGCCCCGTCGCAAACACAATTCTAGATGATAAAAGCGTTTAAAAAGTGCTGCGTCGCACTAGCCTAGTTCTAGGATACAATCGATAAGAGCGCACCCGAAATCCTTTCCGTTAAAAACAAGTTTAGATTTAAAATAGCAACGTTAAAGGTTTGGTAACTGGTAAGTAGAGTATTTTATTGAAAAGGTTGGTAGGCAGGCCTACTAAGTAAATGTCATAATAAACATGGCGTGCCGGCAACAGTGAAATGGTGGTGTTTGTGTTCAATCTTTATTAATTATAACATAATTCGTATATTTTCAGAGTGGTTATTACTGAATTAACGTAATTTACTTCCCGTTCCTACAGTTAAATTAGCAGGCCTAATTTTTCCGTACCCACAGTTCGAGTACCTTCGGTGATTTCCGCCGATGTTCGTTCATGCTACGGACGAATTGAGGAACGTAATTTTCCCGTAGCTACGGTCGAATAGTCTCAGCGTAATCTTAGCTCGTAATGTCAACGCTTGAAATCGAAAGTACAATTTGTAAAATAGCAAACCATGCTAAAATAGAGATATACAGTAAGATCCCTCTTATCCGATCTCCTCTTATCCGATATTCCGTGTTAACCGAGCCGCCCCAAAAAAAAAAAAAAAAAAAAAAAAAAAAAAAAAAATTAAAGTTTTAAAAACGTAAAAAAAACATAAAAATAATTACAGACGCCGCGCCGCACTCTTTTAAATGTACTCGCATACATTTGTAGGCATGCCTTACGAGTAGGGATGACATCGGGTACCCGTTCCAGAAATTACCCGGAGCCGATTTTAAGATCCGGGTATATTTCGCGGCCGTTTATAGACTAATTCACCAGTTTAAATTACGCGCTACGTGGTTGCGGTCTTTCCCGCGGAGCGTGCCCGCTGCCTAAAGAGTAATTGGAGTTGACGACAGAGCGCGTTGTAAGCTATCACGTGCTTCCGTCCGTCTGCACCGCCGTCTGCGCAGTACGAGATGCGCGTACGATCCAACCAACTCACACTCACAGCTGACTGACAAAGATGGTTGGGTGTAGAAGTAGAATTCGCAATGCAATCATCTTTCAACCGATTCACGAAATTCGTTATCACGACGCATAGGATTGTTATTCCTGGGCTTATGTTTCTTTCTCTCCCAGGCTTATCTTGCGACGAGAGCTTCAGCGCGGGATATAGTAGTGAGAGGTTTTCCCACATGAGAAAGAGAGCTAGGCCTAGGCCTAGCCTAGGCCTATGTTTGCATTGTAGGCCTAGCCTAGGCCTACTGCGTCGAGTTTAGGCCTAGACATACGTTTTTATTACGACATGTAGGCCTAATTGTGTACGTGTGTTTGTGAGCTTGATTTACAAGCTATTAATTCATTTAGTATACCCTGTTATGAAGTGTATCGTGTGTATTTTATGTTCCTTTATCCATTACATGTGTGGCTAGGCCTATGCTAGGCCTACGAGAGCAAATAAACAAATGAAACGCGCCATCCGAGTTTTTCGCAAATCCGAGGTGCCCCCGGTCTCATCCAACTCGGATAAGAGGGATCTTACTGTACTACTAGGCCTACGTGGTTGGCCTACGCCCGTAGACTAGGCCTACAAGAAAGCAACGCGCTTTGCACGACCACCCCTAACCACCCATGTCTACAAAGGAAGCTGAAAACCTCATGTTTTTGTGAGGTTGGTAGGCCTAGGCCTCCTAGGCCTACTAGGGCTAGGGTACTTGGAAACATGGCAAATGCGCTAGGCCTAGGCCTAGGCCTAGGGCCTAGGCCCTACCTATACTGAAGTATTAAAAACGTAACTAGCTAAGGCCTAGCCCTAGGTAAGGCATACTTACTTTCGTTTAAGCTTTTCTTCAAATGATAGATGTTCCAATCTTCGCTTCCGACCCAGGCTTATTTCCTCAGTGCCCAACATTCTAGGTCTAGCAGTACAAGAGACGCTGGAAATGTTGATTAATCCATTCTCCGACTTCACCGGGAGGCCTAGGCCAGAGCCTACAATTAGACTTACTGGCTTCGTCATGACAGAAGACTTTTGTTTGTTAAAATTGCTTGATAAAACGGACCTCCTTGGGTGTCCCTTGGTCCAGAACAATTTCAACACAATCTGTTTCTATCAAAATTGGCTGCGACGCTTTCATAATAGGCCGAGGTGTGCGCCTAGAAGATTAAATTAACAACAAACATCGGCTCGTTCTTCTCACACTTGCTTTGGTAAATTAATCAAGAGAACTGACGAAATATCGTAACATTTTCTTCCAAGCAACTTTTCACTGTTACGAAACGTAACGCCATATTACAGCTGTGTGTCATCATCTACTTTCTCATTGGACGTTGAAGTCATCGTGGTGAAATTTGATTGGACGTTTTGACAGCTATCACCTCTGTTGTGACGACATCAAATTAGCGGTAATTCGAATTTATACTTTCTACCAATCTGGTCGCATTGGCGTATAATATTTTGGGCATACCTTGCATCTTTTTATAAAAGCAAGGCACTTGGCACACATATTCTAGGGACCATACCTTACATTGACATCTTTAATCAATGCTTTCTGCCAACTTGATTTATCCCGCGTGCAATCATTTTATTCGTAGTCAGTTGATTGGATGAGCGTAGCGAGCGTAGCGAGCGAAGCGAAGATTCCATTTCACTACACTGGAGAAAAAAATCCGGATTTTTTTTTTTTTTTTTCTTTTTTTTTGTATTTTTGTGTGTCTGTTAACACGATTCCGGCTAAACCGAAACTCCGATTGTGATGAAATTTTATGGGGGCCTTCGAAATCTCTAAACTTAGAACTGCCACGTTTTTGAGCGCAATCGGAAATATTTTTCTCATAAAAAACGCAATTTTACGATTTTTTTCGAATTTTAAAACATTTCTTCGACTTATAACTCCTACATGCTTTATCCGATTGTAATGATTTTTTCACAGAACCTTAATTTTATGAATTATAATATTCGTGTAAAATTTAAGCGTAATCTAAAAAATATTTCTCATGAAAATCGAAATTTTACGAGTTTTTTTCTTTTTTAAAACAATTCTTTGACTTATAACACCTACATGCTTTATCCTATTGTAATGATTTTTTCACAGAACCCTTATTGTATGAATTAATATATTCGTGTTAAATTTGAGCGCAATCGAGAAATTATTTGTTATAAAAATCGCAGTTTTACGATTTTTTTATTTTTTTAAACAATTACAATTAACTTAAAAAAATTAATAAATTAAAGTTAATTTTTTATTTAATTTAATTTAATTTTTTTTAAATTCAACTTAGTAATGATTTTTCCACAGAACAACAGAAACTCCGCATAACACATGGCAGCTCAATGCACCAATTACGCTCATCCAACAACGCGGCGGGACTTAAGCGTTTTCCTAGTGGTATACATAATATAAGCTATTAGCTAAGCCTAATATACATGTCCACATAGAAGGGTATAGTAGTATCTATGGACGGGATAGACCCTAAAGCAAGCTCTCAAAATTAACATAAAATAACTAATATTTAACTACATTATTGTATTCCTGTAAACTAGGCCTACCTATGCTAAATGGGCTAATTTACTCAAACAATCTAAAATATGTTCGTAGAAAAACGTAAAATTAGAGATATACATTGTAGTATAGTAGACATACTTCCTAAGTTATTAGAATGTACAATCCATATACAAGAGCTACTACTCACGCTCAAGATACTAATGTTCTTCATTGGGTAGTGGTATCTACAGTTAAAATATAAGCTTTCTGTATCGCTGTATCAAATGGAAAATAAATAATTGATTGATTGTTGTTAAGTATAATCTGACAAATCCTATATGTGTATCATGTACATATCGAAGGGATAATAAACTAAACTAAACTACCCTAAACTAAACTAAACTTGAGAGTATGGCGAGCTATGACATTCGTCGTCGGGGACATCTCTCCAGTCTCCTTTCTCTTGTCGACCTCCCCGACGACGATGACAATGACAAAGACGAAAACGACCGCGACGTGAGGACCCCCATTCATTTCAAGCCTCTACCTGAGTACCCGTGGCTGGTTCTGAGTTCTGACCAGCATGGGCTCCTTCTCCCCATAACCCCTAGGCTAGGCTGAAAATAAAATGTTCATAATCCGCGCTTTTAGCTTTCGCGATGTAGAAGGCTGTAGAAAAGTTTATTAAATTAGTACTACCAAGGCGGTGGCTAATGGAGTTCGTTGCTGTCATCTGTTCGTTTTCTGATATTTTGGTCATTTGTCACTTCATAGAAACTGTTTAAATTAACTCACTTTTAATACGTTGGTTTATTAGTATCGATAACAAATTTATTAATGATTCTATCCGTTGGGTTTAGTTGCCACCATGTCAGTATTTTACAAGTGTTCTTGAAGCTTGGCTAGGCACGGCCTAGGCCAAGGGCCTAGCTTAGCCTTGCATATCAAAGTCCAGACAGACTAGGCCTAGCCTACCCACAAGTGGCTTTCCTAATTCTGATAACTTCTTAACTAGCCTGCCTAGGCCTATACATACAAACAACGATTAGGCCTAAGCTATTTTCCAGCGTATACTTGGACCTGATAAAAAGAATCTACGTTCTTGATTCGTCAACATTAACCTGCACGACTGACGTCTGTAGAGCCCAGTCCCAGGGTCTACAAATTATCCTAGGTTAGGCCCCTAGGACCTAGGGCTACTAGGCTACGATATAGGGGCAACACCTTGATTAGGCCTAGAAAATTGGCGAAAGGATGCATCACAGTTCTTTTGATCTCAGGGTTTGTATACCTTTCATATGGCACTTACTTTTAACCTTGAAAATGATAGGGCACAAACTTAGAACAACACAGTAGGCCTAGCAAACTATTGCTACGTTTACATGCAGGTTTGAAAACGATTTCAAAACGTTTTGAGTTTTCAAAACTGCATGTAAACGCTTCGAATCTGGGTTTGGATCGGTTCAAGTCAATCCTGTTTGCTAGTAGAGTTGACTTGAAAACTAGTTTTGAAAACTAGTTTTGAAAACTGTCATGTAATACACCTGGCTGAAACCAAAACGCTCGTTGCGTTGCAATTTGAGGTTATGTTTGCTAAAAGCAAGTTAAGTACGTGATCTTGGTATTCTGAATTATGTTCTAAACGTTACGGCAAATGTTTTTGGTCATCTAATGAAGTTATACTTATGTTATACGCAATTAAATTATAATTTTCTTTAGAAAACAGTGAAATTTGTTTAATACAATATGCTGTCTACCGGGAAATAAGTGAACTAAATAATAGTTTGAGATCGTTTTCAGATCTGTATCATGTTTTGTGCACCATCGTTTTGACTTGACTCAAGTCAAAACTTTTTCAAACTGCATGTAAACGTCGTAGTATATCTCAAGTAGGCCTAAACTCAAACTTTTTCAAAACTAAACTATATAACAAACTCCCTAACAAAATAAAACAAATTACTGCAATCAACAAATTCAAAGAATCAGTGAAAAATTTCCTATTAAGCAAATCTATTTTGAAGAAAAATGGGGCTGAAAGCCTTACAATAGCCAGAACAATGCAAATACAATAGGGCCCTTAGTTCTAACATTGTTCAATTTATTATTTATTATTTTTTTATTTATTTTTTTTTATTTATTTATTTTTTGCAATTGGAGGTACCTTGGACCAATGTATAAGTATATGTAGGCCTATGTGAATGTGAAATAAGTAACTAATACTGGTCCAATTACAAAAAACGGTACTTGTTCATTAACGGGACCCCCTCCAAAAAATTTAAAAATTTAGTAAAACCATTTCATTAGACAATCATAACTACTACATCTACTCCATCTGAGTTTCGGGAGGCCAGGAAAACACAATTATTTCAAACAAAGCCTCGAAAACATCCTTTCCGGCTACAAACTTTGCGCCAGGAGTGACACGGCCTACGCCAACATACTCCACCTACAAAACTTTAAACGTCGCGATTTTAATATAAAGGACTTTCAATGGAAATGTACTTTCTTTTAAAATAGCGACGTTAAAGGTTTTGAAGGTTCATTTGGTGTCTGTGAACGTCAATGTCAGCTGCACGGCGACGACTGCTCTCATGTAGGCCTACGCGTTCCAATGGACTGTACTCGCCTGAGTCACGTTGAACGTGTGAGTCAAGTTCACTGTTTGGGTCATATTCAACTCCTCGCAAGTTGTAATTATTTATTGTAAACAGAAATAAGTAAAAAAAACGGCGATGGGGGGGTGGGGTCAATTAACAAAAAATTGAGGGGGTCCCGTTAATGAACAAGTACCCAAAAAACTAATGTTACGAATATTAATTTTCTGTGGACCTGAATATGAAAATGGATCCTTTAGTAATTTTATATTAACTTCATTTTTGTAAGTCTTAGGCGTTAAATGTATCTTTAAAAATGTACTGTAAATAGATGTGTACCTGTAGGCCTATGTATGTTAAAATATAGGCCTAGTACATATTTATAGTATTATGTAATATTATGTAATATCATAATTAGCCTATACAGGCTCAAATGTCAAAGTCTAATTAAATATCTACATGTATTTATTTATCTATGGCAATAAACAACATATCAAAATAGATCAACGGAAGCAGGCCTAGGGCCTACTGTACAATTAAAAAAACAATGGTAAAAGTTCCATTTGATTTGACATTTAATGGTTCCACACAGATTTTCCGCTCAATTTTAGCTCGTAATCCAACGTTTGAAAAATAAAAGTCAAGCTGAATAACTGACCACATCTAGGCCTACCCTAGGCCTACGCAAACAAAAAACCTACAAAACCTTTCAGGCCTAACACTTCTATTTTAAAGAGAGAAAAAAATACAAAAGCTTAAATGTTTCTATTTTAAATACTAGGAAACGCTAGGTTGGACGCGTTGATAAGCGAGCACGTGCTATAGCTAGACCCACATTGCATTTTTTAAAAATTTTATAATTTGCGACGTTCACTGTCCACGGGGCCATGTTTCCAATATTATTTATTATTGGCAAGGTAGGCCTATTTGGGTAAACCTTTACTTTGCGGATAAAAAAATCCACCGCCATCTAGAGGACCTTTCTTTCTTTATTTCTTTGGGAAAACTATTTGAACTATTTGGTAACAAATAATACATTGCTTCCTCGATAGTATTTTGATTACTTCTAGGTGGCAGTGCATAGTGATGTGAAATTACCGGTAATTTATAATTTGGTAAATTACCTGGTACCAATGGTCGGTAATTTAAAAATTACAAATTGAAATGGTATAATTTAGAGTGCCTGGTTTAGGGAAAAATGTTTTTAAAATTGGGCATTTATTCAGTAGGGCCTACTGGTAGAGTACCTAACTTCATTATTTAATTACTAGGCCTATGTGCATCTACACTCACTTGTGTAG
Organism: Sweltsa coloradensis; assembly: GCA_024449915.1. Taxonomy (NCBI): domain Eukaryota; kingdom Metazoa; phylum Arthropoda; class Insecta; order Plecoptera; family Chloroperlidae; genus Sweltsa; species Sweltsa coloradensis. The sequence continues at coordinate 65,484 of JAMZAV010002491.1, forward strand.
CCTATTTGTTTTGTAGAGTGGTGGAACAATGCACCTAGAGGCACACACACTTTTGTTAAGTGGTAAGTGTGCCATTTGGCTTGATAGTAGGCCTACCATGGTAAGGAAGCCACCTACTATTGAGTCAGTGGGGACAATATATCACGACATGTGTGACGGTGACTGTACAGCCCACCCAAACGTTTTTGCCATAAAAGTAACAATTTAGCTACAACAATTCAAAAAACCGTCCTATAGCAGGCCTAATACAAAATATATGCAGCTACCTTTCTACCCTAATGACATAATCTTTAAAAAAATAATGACAAACAATATTTTAAAAAGATAACTGTAGGCCTAACAAAGAAATGTCCCTTGGATTTTGAAGATAAAGTTTAAAGAAAGAAAAGTAAAGTAGGCCTAAAGATTTCAAATTTACAGTAAATTTTGGCATTTTACGGGAAATTACCGTAATTTGGTAATTTACCACATTTAGGTGCACGCTAGTGCACCGCTGCCAAACAAGCGTGCGCTAGAACACTCAAGGCACCTTATACTGCAAGCATAGGGTTTGGGGCCCTTTTCGGCGCATCGCACAGGCAACACGGGATGTGACTGAAGTTAAAAACTATTTTTAATCGTGGGGGTTTGGGTACCTGACAACACATATTAAATTTGGTTGAGGTGAGACCATCCTTTCTGGGTGAAAACGTGGGTTGAAACATGCTTAAAATCACTTTCAGTATGTTAGTTACTACTCCTCCTACTGTATAATTCGCCAATTCAACATAAGCAACGATTGTGCACGAACGGGTGAATGTACACCATTCAAACTTTGCATGGATATTGAACTACGAGTTCTTCGCAAACCTTTAGAAAAAAAGTGTAAAAAGTTAACGGGGAGTCATGCAAATTGGCAATTTCATATTAATGATTGTACATAAATAATTATTGTTATATATAAGTAAAAGTGAAGATAAAAGAGATATACTGCGTGTTATTAAACTTAAAAAGCCAATAGTCATATATAAAACTTCTTGTTCTTTGTTATATTTCAAAGATTAACACCGTCAAGTAAAATGTGCAGCGGAGCCGCGGGGAGTATGCGTGCGTGTCGTTTACGTCTCTCTCTCTCTCTCTCTCTCTCTCTCCTCTCCTCTCCTCTCCTCTCTCGCTCTCGCTCTCGCTCTCGCTCTCTCTCCTCTCTTAAGTGTTTCGTTTATAAATAGTTTTAAGAAAGATACAGAACGATGTCTCATACCATTGCTCAGACGGCGAGCCAGGCATCTGTCAAAAAGTGTTGGTGGTGGTAGAGCGTGCGGCAAGGATCGAACCTCCTAAGAAGAGGTGGTCAATACCGGTGACAAGCACAATAATTTAAATTTACTTTGACAGCAATTAGAAAATATGACATTTCGGCAATATATATATGGCGTGTGTCGTGAGTGCTAGTGGTGGACGAATTATTAAATATAACAATGCAACCTAAATTTAATTGGCGCGAGTGGCGGAGGAAATATTTAACATTTAACCTTGTTTAAAGTTATGGATTACTAACGATGAATTTATTATATCTATAACAACAAGTAGCTATAGCGCCAAACTTAAAAAAAGTATTGAAATCCCACACTTACAAAAACTTGTAAAAAGCCTGCCAAGCCTTTCACACCTAAAAGGTTTGAGATATACTTGAAGAGCCAAGCGACGTTTCATTCAGCAGTTATGCCCTACAAAGTATTGATATCATTTCGCCCCGTGACTAACGCCAAGCAATGGATTTCAACGTAGTGTTCCTGTACAAAACATAATGGATGGAACATAAATTACAGTCAATTCATAAATCAAAGTATTCAAATATATATTAAATAACACTAATAAAGCTTGGCGCATTGACAACGGCGAGCGTGTGGCAAAGTTCGAACCTCCGACCAAGAGGTCATCATGCAATACCGACTGTTTGACAAGTACAATACAAACAGTAAAGAAAATATGTGGCTTTGCGGTAGTAGATATCTGGCGAAGACTGTGGGGTGTGGCAAATGTCTAAGAAACGGAGAGCGTGCACAAAGGGTAGAACATTTTTTTCAATGCGCCAAGCTTTATTAGTGTTATTTAATATATATTTGAATACTTTGATTTATGAATTGACTGTAATTATTATTTATGTTCCATCCATTATGTTTTGTACAGGAACACTATACGTTGAAATCCATTGCTTGGCGTTAGTCACGGGGCGAAATGATATCAATACTTTGTAGGGCATAACTGCTGAATGAAACGTCGCTTGGCTCTTCAAGTATATCTCAAACCTTTTAGGTGTGAAAGGCTTGGCAGGCTTTTTACAAGTTTTTGTAAGTGTGGGATTGTAATTTACCACGCAAATTACCGTAATTTGTAAATGGGTAAATTACCGAGAATTGGTAATTTACTGCGTAATTTACCAGCGGTAATTTACCGCGTAAATTACCAACTCACATCACTAGCAGTGCATAGTGCGAACCTCGTGCGACTTTTCGTTGCCATGGTAACGTTACTTTTGTTATAATGTAATTTCCATCTACACTACTTAGGGCCTATCGGATCAAAATAAAATTAACATATTCGTGACCGGACGGACATTCTAAATGATTTGGCCACCTCAGATTTTGTCGCCATTTAGTTTGAAAAAAAACATTTGATTAACTTTAATGTAACTTTTTAATTTTTTGAATGATTTTGCCACAAAACTAATGGCATTCAATCGGGAACGAAGCTTGCGGATGGTCAAAATTTCAACTCGATCCGAGCCTCCGTTCGAACGTTATGGCGAGACATACAAACAAACAAAAAAAAAAAAAAACAAAACCAGTGACTATTTTTTCCGGCAGAGTCAAATGGAAACGCTCGCTTCGCTCGCTTAATAAATGACTAGGGCCTAGGCCCTAAGCTTATCAAAAATTCTTGTGTTTTTGCGCTGTTGCCTACATCGGGACGCAAGTGCGCTATCATACGGAAGTATTAATTAGACAATATAGGCCTAGGCCTACCGCCTACCTATAGTTCTAGACCTCACTTTGGGGAGCCTTAGTTCTCTGTCTACCTAGGGCCTAAACGTAGGCCTAGGCTTGGCTCTAGGCCAAAAATCCCAAAAGTAGGTAGAGTCGTACCTAGGCCTAGACATACAAGGCATAGGTAACCGCAAACCAAATTTGGCCCCATAGCTACCCTATTCTGTGCCCTACGTCATGCCAAATCTCTGATGCTAGACCTAGGCTAGCCCTAGGGCCCAGGCATGGTGCCCAGAGCATGTCAAAATGGCATAGGCCTAGACCTAGGCTAGTAGGGCTACCATTGATATTAAACCCCTATAGTAGGCTAGATTAGCAGTCTCCTATACCTCCGCACAGGCGCGAGCGTAGCAAATTGAAGACTCAACCGGCCCATTTCAAGATGGCGATTTGGTGTTTTAATTTATGCTTTTTTAATGCAATAAAGTATTTTACTGGATTGTTTGATATGGTTTTAGCTTGTGCAGCATTGTATTAAACAAAAGAAAACAATACGAAGTGATTGCATAAGGGAATTTAGTAATCATTTGGTGTTAAAGGCTAGTATGCTACCTGTCAACCTGGCGGCAATCTTGAGAACTATTTGGCCACAAATCGCTCCCATTTGATTAACATGTAAACTGTCATTTTAAGATGGCTTCTAATTGTACCGGAAGTGGACCACCGACTGCTGGTCTAGCCAATTATATAGGATGTCTATGAGTGGTACTGTATCCTATAGCCTAGCCTACAGACAATAAAGTTTTTTTTCCACCAATAGGCCTATTGTTTCAAAATTGGACTGGCTAAAATAGGAAAATAGCTCTTTAATTGCTATACCCATTTATAAATAGGGAACTAGCCTTCATTCCAGCTAACTCGAATATGTAAATTTGATAATTTTCAGCTTATAAATTGTTAAAAATTGTAGTTTTTATTGTTTTGGGTTCATAGCCTATTAGGCCTATGATCAATATTTTATCTAAGAAAATTTTAATCTGGCTTCCCACCAAAAGACAACACAAAAAGCATGTTCCACTGGATCTACATACTCCTAGCGTAGGTCTTGCGCAGTCTCTGCGCGGCAGCAAAGCCTAGCGGAAATCCAGTGGACCTTGGCACGAAAAGTAGTGTGACGTCACCGAGGTCTATGCAGTTTGGCGCAGACTCAAAGGAAGCTATAGCAGACCGCTCCCCGTGCTCCTGTCAGTTGTGTTACCATTTAGATTTCTAGATTAGCCTACAAGAAATGCCTCGTTATAAAAGCATCTGCATCTGAGCATCTGAGTAATTCCATGTCAAATCAACCTGAGTCTTTTTTCATGACTTTCTCTGATTTTCTTAAAATTTGGCACACAGGCAGATGCTATTTTAAATAGAAACTGTGATTTTTTTTAGATTTTTGTGATAAGTCGTTTCTGATGTAAGGGGTCACCAATATTTGACCCCGGGTGACCTCGTTTGCGTATCCGCCCACGATTTTTCTCAATAAATTCTCCCCTAATTATGCTACAGACCTCAATGAGAGCTCATTTTAAAGCTCTTGAAAAGTTGTATCCAGAAAATATCATACACATACACTTTAATGGTAACATCTGGAGTTGTATGTTCTTACATCTGTTGAAGGTCAAAGGTCAATAGCTAAAAAAAAATACTCCATCTTGGATTGTGTTGAAATTTTATATTATTTAAGTAAATACATGTGTGTGTGAACAATTCCTGAAAATTTCAGCCTGTTATATTAAGGAGTTCTTTAGTTATAAATTATTCTTTCTATGATATGTAAGCAGACCTGGGTAAGTTACTTTTGAAAAGTAATGAAATTACGTTACTCATTACTTCAGCCAAAATGTAACTAAATTACTATTTAGTTACTTGTCCAAGAAAGTAATTACGTTACTTTTTATGAAAAAAAGTAGTGAAATTACTTTCAAAAATTACTTTTTTAATTTAAAATGTATCTGACGTGCGGACGGGTATGACGCAAGTGCTTTGTCTGCCGATGGCGGGTCTCAGACAGCGTGTTATCCACGCCCACCACTTTAAAACCAGCGGAGGCCTATCACAGAGATATTGTAGATTTCAACGTATAGATGTATAGTAAATTATTGATTATGCGGGTGATATCTATCGGCAAAATGTTGTAACTAGGCTACATTACAATGTAACAATTCGACTATCGATTTATTTGACACAGACTTGAATGTTTGATGTCAAGTAGATAATTACGTCGTCAACGGCACTCGTCATAGGCGGAAGTACCAAAAGTAAACATGGCTAGGTTCTGAAATAAAAATTCAGGACTCGAAATCTCTCGATCAGACCTACGAAATGTTGGAAATGCTGCATGCACATGCACATTGTTCAAGCGGGCGATACGTAGAAAGGCAGCAGGCGCACTGGCCCAGTGACTGATATTTGATACACAAAGGCGCGGGCCGCGCGGCAAAAGTAACGCGTTACTAATGCCAAATTACAATGATAAAAGTAGTGAAATTACTCTTCCGTTACTTTGAGAAAATTGTAATTAAATTACTGGCTCGTTACTGAAAAAAGTAATTTCGTTACAGTAACGCGTTACTTCCGTTACGTTACTACCCAGGTCTGTATGTAAGTAATAGACACATTGTGGTGTCACTATTCACATTTCACAGCACATTTTGTCCTGTGTTTTAAACCCCCTTGGTTTGTTCTGAGAAGGCAAAATGTTATCAATATTGTTTGGTACAATTGAGGTAATAATTTACCTTACTTCTTCAATCTTGCCTCAAGAAGTCTTGTCGCTCTATCGCCGTCTTCCTTTTTCAACTTGTACGTTCTTGCTCCACTTCCACCTAGTTCAACGGAAGCAGTTGAAAGAACATCTTCAAGAGACACAACTAATTCGTCACCCCGTTCTGGATATGTGAGGGAAGGTGATGGTCCATGTGGAGACAGGAATGTGATTTGTAGTTCATCCAAAGTCTTCATTTTCTTCAATACAAATCCAAGCCACCACTGGCCTTCGTACTGTACCGTTACAAAAAATCATTCACCTCTTCGAAAGATACCTTCTTATTACGTGTTACTACCACCTCTTTGCTTGAATCTGAAGTGGAAAACTGTTTCACCATCAAAGTATGTGTTGAAGTTGGGATAAATGAATAGAAACTGCGTGTCCCGGTAATAAGTTGGAGTAGGTTGAAACGATTATTTAATATTTGCCTATTGACCTCAATATCTTCAGTTGGCACAAACTTGAAAACACTGCTTTTAAGATTGTCTCTTGCCCATAGAAATGAGTCCTGAGCAGTCATTATTTGGTCCTCACTCGGTCGTTGGAGACTTGCTCTAGCTGCTAGCCTCTTTACCGACCCACCAACTCTATCACACTTGCCGTGTGATGTGGCAAAGAAATGCCATTCAGCTTGAATACCATTTAAATCAAGTTTGTGATGACACAGATTAGCAAAATTTTTCTTGTTTTTATACTGAGATGCTGCTCCATCAGAGAAATAAAATACTTTGGTTAAAAGTTCGATTTTTTGCTGGAGAAGAAGAGGAATAAGTAGTTTTTGAAAGGTGTAAACTGCAACAGTGTCGTGAACAAGTGAATCTGATATAAATAGGCTACATAACTGGTATACTCCAGTTTTGACTGATGCACATAATAACATACAAATGGGTGAAGCGTGGCCTGGCTATTAGTCCAGTGGAAGCCCTGTGCCGCATCTTGAACAACAAAGGTTTAATTTTCTGCAAAGTCGCCTGATACAATTACTTCACTGGGCTGGAGTGTAGATTTTATTTGCTAAAGTTTGCTGTTTGGCAATAAAATCGTGATTTCGTAAAAGTTCAAGTTTATCAAGGAATGAATCGATGAAGTCTCTTGTTTTTTTAACCGTATTGAGATTGCAGCGATCGGTTGTCTGCCATTGTTTGTAAGACACTTCATCAATTATATTTCATCAAACAACTTCTCCAAATCATTCCTCAACTTTGTTGTCCCTGGGCAATATTGGCATACCTAGTCCTAAGTGGCAATCAGTCTGCTGAGGGGATTGACACATCATGCCTGACAGAATATGATGGTATGTTTGATTCTGGGAATCTTGAGATAGGCCCCTAGTGTTGCTAATTTTGAACCAATCATCAATAGACCTTTTTCATAATTAACTGCGCATGCGTGCTCCGTTGCAAAGCATTATGGGAGAAAGGTGCATTCACATGCTAAATGCCATATGATTGGGATTGTGGCTGACTGCACTGCCATAGTTGGAAACGTAGGTCTCCACACACCCGAGAAAATGGCATTTAGCGTGTAAATCCCTTTCTCCCATAATGCTTTGTGCGCGCGATATAGAGGGCGCTGGTGATTTTGAAAATCGTCTATTAAACATTTTGATGGATAGTAGTGCACACGCAAACCGAGTGCGTTCCTGAAGCACCTGGCAGATCACAGTGTTTTGGTTGCAGCTCTGCTAATTTAGAAAACCCTACCTTTAAGTTTGGATGCTTTTCTTTAAATGCTCTGTATGTTTCTTTTAAATTAGTTAAGACAAGTCTCTTCTGATGTTGAACTAGGCATTTGCCTTCCTTAATTGACACGTAATCTTTTGAAGAATTTTGAACAAATATGTGAATTGTGAAATTGAAATAAACACCTGACTCATAAGCAACTCATTAATCAAGACTTACATTAGAGGCATAACCAAACAATATTGATAACAATTTGCCTTTTCAGAACAAACCAAGGGGGTTTAAAACACAGGACAAAATGTGCTGTGAAATGTGAATAGTGACACCACAATGTGGCTATTACTTACATCATAGAAAGAATAATTTATAACTAAAGAACTCCTTAATATAACAGGCTGAAATTTTCAGGAATTGTTCACACATGTATTTACTTAAATAATATAAAATTTCAACACAATCCAAGATGGAGTATTTTTTTTTAGCTATTGACCTTTGACCTTCAACAGATGTAAGAACATACAACTCCAGATGTTACCATTAAAGTGTATGTGTATGATATTTTCTGGATACAACTTTTCAAGAGCTTTAAAATGAGCTCTCATTGAGGTCTGTAGCATAATTAGGGGAGAATTTATTGAGAAAATCGTGGCGCGATACGCAAACGAGGTCACCCGGGGTCAAATATTGGTGACCCCTTACATCAGAAACGACTTATCACAAAAATCTAAAAAAAATCACAGTTTCTATTTGAAATAGTATCTGCCTGTGTACCAAATTTCAGGAAAATTGGAAATGGTCAGAAAAAAAAATAAATCATATTTTGGTTGATTTCATATGGAATGACTCATTTACATTTACGGTTTATAGAGTCAGCCTTGTCAAAACCCTGTAAGCCTACTTAGGCCAGGTACCAGTCGAGATAAATATGAGCGACAAGGCGGTCGTTTGAAGCGGCCAACGGTGAGCATGCTGCAAACTATGTAAAAAGCTGTTCTTATGCACTTCGTACGACACGGCCCGTCAGCAAGCGTTTGTGCGGGAATTCAAAACCCTATAACTTTGTAGGCCTACTCCCTTAGTTGAAACTGTACCTTGGATTTCATCATCATTATCTGTTGCCACGTCCAACACTGCATTGGGTCGGCATTGAAGACAGGCCTCTCGATCTTCTTCTGTCCTGCCACCACTCCTCTCCTTCCACCACATTCCAGTCTCCTCCTTGATGTTCTACATCTTTTCTTACACTATTCTGCCATTGTCATTTCATTTTTTATATTTCTTTCAATTGTGAAGATAATTTAACTGTGTTCTATTGGCTTAAATAATAATAAATGTAAAACGTAAATTTGAAACCGAGGCTAGGGTTGCCAACCGGTCGTTCGGTTGCCAGTAAGACCCTTTGACCGTCAATAGTGTTGCCGGTTTTTACGTAAATTAGCCATAATAGGATTGGCCTACTAAAATTCTTACTACTATTACATAAACAAATTTTACAAAAATAAATATTTAAAAACCAACCTACTCATCGTATTCGTTTCGTTCCCAAATCCCAACTAATGAGTAAACATTGCTCTTCTCTACTTCCCCATCACCTAATCAGACAACTCCCACCCCCTCTCTTGTCTCTCTACCTAGCCGAACTCGAAATGACAGCGATCAAGCCGAGCGAGGCAGAAGATGCCACACTGCACTGCAGTTCGCTATCAATGCAGACAGTCAGTCGCGCTAACCGAACGCGAACGCGAAGTTTAGGACAGGTTGTAAATAATGAGCGTGCACGAATCTGGCGATGAAATTGACTCTCCGCTTGGGTCACCTCACCTCTCTGACCCACTTCTTTTTGGTAGTTTTCCAGTTTTGACTGCACAAAAACTTATTTGTTTCAGTATTGTATTCAGCCCACCACTTTATTCTAAAACGCACCAAACACACTCTAAAAAGCTGAAGCTGCTGAACACCTGCGGCGCTATAGTTGGGGGCTTTACCCCCCAAACCCCCGTGCTTGGTCCCTTTCGCACAAATTTACATGTGAGGCCAGTTTTTTTCTGGTCAGAGTTGGCAACCCTAACCAAGGCTAGTTCCCTATTGGTAGCATAAGCGTGCATATTGAGAAAATAAATGCAATTGACTGCTTGTAGGCCTAAGGCCTACACACAATTAGCGCAAGCTTAACCTAGCTATCGTAGGCCTGCAAGTGCATTACAAGAGATAGTCAATCACCCGGTTTTTACATTTCTTACATTATGCTGGTGTTCCGTTAGGATTGCCCAATAGGCATTGAGCTACAATACAAAATAATGTAAATTTTCAGTTAAAAACAAATTCACACTCATTTGTGTCAAGTTCTGTCAATTTGAATTTTTTGGCATGGATTGGATAATAATAGAATAGGCTATGGATTTCGTCGAATGTGACATTATTCAATATGAAATTGATACTTCATAAACTGATAAGGTACCTATTAAACCTAATTATGTATTGTAACAGTATGTGGCAGTACCCCCATCTCCAGTGTTGGGTAAGTTCCCACAAAGACTTTTAGCCCTAAATTTTAAAAGTTAAGTTACTTGGCCTTCAAAGGGAACTTTTAAAACTTACAGCGCCTTCACAAAAAAAGGAACTTTTGAGTTCATGAAAAAAAAAAGTTTCTGTTTAAAAGTTCCTTTTTCAGATAAATTATGGTAGGCTACATAGGATTTAGGTCGCGATTTTTAAGCCGCGCCGTCGCGATAAAATTCATTTTTTACATTCAGATGTATAGGCTAATGCAACTACAATTCAGAGCTTAAATTAATGTAGGCCTACCCGTCCTGATAGTCTAGTGGTTAAGACGCCTGTCTGGAATGCGGGAGATCCGTGGTTCGATTCCCGGTTGGGGCGGACTTTTGTAATTTCAGAATTGTAGTAGGGCCTCCTACCAGTAAATAATATCATCAATTGAGGTTACGCCTTCTAAAAATGATATGCTTCTGTTAGGTACCGGAATTATCAACTTATTTTCATATCTACATATATCAGCTTGCTAGAAATATGTTTTCAATTGTAGAGGCATAGTGGGTTTTGTCATCTCTAAGAGTGAAAGGAAATTCTAAACTTTATTAAAAGTTCCCCAAAAATCTGTAACTTTTGTGTTGAAAGTTCCTCTAACTAAAAATGGAACGTGTTCCATACAAAACTTCCTATCCAACACTGCCCATCTCTATGACTAGGAAAACGCTTAAGTCCCGCCGCGTTGTTGGATGAGCGTAATTGGTGCATTGAGCTGCCATGTGTTATGCAGATTTTCTGTTTTATGAAAAAATCATTACTTAGTTGAAGATTTTTTTTAATTAATCGTAATTTAAAAAAATAAAAAATCGTAAAATTGCGATTTTCATAAGAAATAATTATTCGATTGGGCTCAAATTTCACAAGAATATATTAATTCATAAAATTAAGGTTCTGTGAAAAAATTATAACAATCGGTTAAAGCATGTAGATGTTATAAGTCAAAGAATTGTTTTAAAAAAGAAAAAAAACCGTAAAATTTTGATTTTCATGAGAAATAATTTTTCGATTGCGCTCAAAGTTCACACGAATATCTTAATTATTCATAAAATTATGGTTCTGTGAAAAACTCATTAAAATCGGATAAAGCATGTAGGTGTTATAAGTCGAAGAAATTTTAAAAAAATCGAAAAAAATCGTAAAATTGCGATTTTCATGAGAAATAGTTTTTCGATTGCGCTCAAAAACGTGGCAGTTCCAAGTTCAGAGATTTCAAAGGTCTCCAGAAAATTTCATTGCAATTGGAGTATCGGTTTAGCCGGAATCGTGCTGACAAACACAATAATACAGAAAAAAAAGAAAAAAAAAAACATTCCGGATTTTTTTCTCCAGTGTAGTGAAATGGAATCTTCGCTTCGCTCGCTACGCTTATCCAACAATAGGACTACTATTGTGAGCAGCTTCAAAAATGAAATGATGAGGAATAACTCATGGAGGTCTAAAGTCTAAACCTAGCCTTTCAGTTTCTTTAATGCCACACTTTTAATATGACAATCATGAAAAGTGCGTTTTTCTTTGCGTTACGCTTATGCTATGCCAATTTAGTGTGACCTAGTAGGAACCTATTTTACAGTAAACTTTTATAGGCCTAACTTAAATTTGTCTAGTAAATTTCCATTCTGGGCAGGCACACTGATATAAAATCTAAATTGCAACAATATGCAGAAGATAGTGCTCCACTATCCAGTATCTCCATATCTCGAGTATCTTGATGGGGACTTTAATTTCAATCTTTTACAGGACTTTGTGAGTGGGGCACTTTCAAGAAGCAAAACAAGTGGTACAGATGATCCCAAAAAAGTCGACATGCTGTGTGAAGGATGCCGTACAAAACTGGGTCTTGCAGCTTTTAAAAGAAAGGTGATTGATTGATACCTAGGTCTTAAAAAAGAACTGGGCCTATAAAAAGAACTAGGCCCTAATGTGATTTATTTTTTATGTGCATTCAATGAACTTTCTTTCTAAGCCTATTAATTTAAATAAATAAATGAATAAATGCAAATGCTTTCTAGTTTTAGAAATTTCATTTGAATTTGAATTTTTGCTTTATATATCAATGTTGACATTTTACAATCAATGTGAATCCAAATCCAGGTTATCTCTTATCTCATGATGCTTAGGCCTAGGGGTCCTATACTCAAGTTGACATTGAATACCACACAGTGTGTTGTATTATGTCCTTTATAAGACAACCTTCCCCGTCTTGGCCTAGGGTAGAATTTGGCCCAGGGTATTCTTCTGACGATCCTACAAGGTTAGAAAAGTGGCAAATTCCATCTCACAAACATCAGCTAGTAAGTAGGGGAGTACTTGACCACACAAAACTAGAGGCAAGTTTTGGCAGTCATCGTCAGGGACCACTCCCCCTTTCTTTGGGATTGTTGTGGTTTTGTAAAATGGCAGTAGTGTTTTCACATTTGTGCTAGTTAAATAAATGATTTATACTTTCAGATTCAGATTAAGATTCGGAAAAATTTTTATTCTCAAGAAAATAAATACAATTGGTACATAAACAAACAAGAGAAGAGAATAGTCGAGAGAAGCCCACATAAGCACAGTGCTCGTGTGTGAGCAGTTATAATACATGTTAAATTTAAAACAATTACAAGATGTTAGCAAAGATAAGAGTTTAATAGTAGTTTAATAATAGTAGCTCAGGTGTTTTCTTTTCAACATTTCAGTAGACACTGAAAATCAGTTATATAACTGAGTGGAGTTATATAACCGAGTGGGTAGACTCTAAATACAATTTATTTATTATTATTTGTTGACCTCGGTGATGACGTTAGAGAACCCACTGGCTGCCTGTGGCTGCAGCACAGGTCTGTCCTCCCCACATCATCATTATGACCTAAGATTGATGTGCTCTTTAACCACGTAATGTAATCCCAGACAAAACATAAATGTATGGCCACTTATTATTATGTTCGTGGCACTTCCCATCTTTCCATACTAACCAGTTCAATAAACAGTCTTTTCAAAATGTATTCCTTTTTTATGTGAAGCTTTTGCCTCGTCCTCAATAATTTTAAAACTATATTTGGCCTACAATTTTTCTTCTTCTAGAAACAATGTGGAGAATGCCACCTTACATATTGCACCAACTGTTTAACATTGCCAAACAGTAGCAGCTCCACTCCAATGCCGCCTCCAAATGTATTTTCACGATTTATCGATCGAAGCACCGGCAAACAGTACTGTTGCAAGTGCCACGTCTTGCGTGCCAGACCGTTGTGCCGAGCCGACCTACAGCGACTGCGTGTAAAGGACTTGCAGCAGTACCTCAAGGCTCACGATGTCTCTTGCAAAGGCTGTGTTGGTTAGTAATGGTTTAAATTAATTTAGTTTGTGTTTATGTGTTTGAAAGGAATGCCAAAAGGCTGGATCATGTGAATGTTGTATTTTTATGTTATGAATAGATAATAAATAGCCCTAGCTAATTCAAACTTGTTTAGTTCAAAACATGTACCTACTACCCATGTTTAATTCAAACTAGTGATGAATGAAGTCCCTACAGATGCTTTGGATAGCAAAGAGGCTCAAGATTTATTTTGATTCAAAATTTTACATTTAAAAGTGTTAAAACTGGGATTTTAGAGTTCCTTGTACTTCAAATTACGGTAAAAGGAGACTATGGATTGTCTGTAACCACTACCGAGGGTTCTTGTAAACTTCAACCTAGCCTATCAAATAGCCAATTGCTAATTGGATGAGCGAAGCAAAGACTTCAATTTCACTGACCCCCTAAAAAATTTAGCTCTGGTGTTTTTTTTTTTTTTTGCACGCTACAGGGCAAACGGCATATGTGATCTTGATGAAAATTTGAGGGGACCTTCGAAATCTCTGAACTTAGACCTACCACGTTTTTGGGCACAATCAAAGAAATATTTCTCATGAATATCGTACTTTTACAATTTTTAAAATTTTAGTGCGATATTTTCGTGACATTTGGGCTGATTCTGACCAAACGGGTGGGGCTACAACGTTCATATTTCACATGGACATTAAGATTATGGTGATGTAGTACCTTTTGAAAGAAAAAGTTGAAAAAGTTAGCCAGAATCCATAGAAATAAAGGTTTTAATATGAGGTTTTTGAGGTTTTTAAACAATTATGTACTGTATCAAGTAACAATAGAAACTTGACAACAATCACCTGCAATGCATTCAAAAAGCACTTGCAAAGGGAAAAGTGGTCCTACGCAAACTAAAAACTTACAAAAAAGCTCATCCATCAATGCGGCGGGACTTAAGCGTTTTCCTAGTTTAGTAAATACTACGAAGTAACATAATGCTAACAATGATTTTTTTTTTGCAGAGAAAGAAGATTTAGTAAACTTACTTATACGATATGTTGGGAGTACTGGTAGTTATAATGATATTAGACAAGCCGGTGGTGCAGCTCCTGATGGTTACCAGGCAAACTGTTCAGGTGAACAATCCCAGGCTCACTATTCTAATCCACAGCCAACTCGTCGCTCGTCAGTTCCTAACATTCCCTCTCCTACAGATGCACCTCCGCAATCGTCCGCTTCCAATACAGATCAGTTCTCTCCTTTTCAAACGCAACCATCTTCAAATGCGAGGGGAATGGAAATGCCAAGTGAATTTACGGCAATGCCCGAAGTAAGTAGTCCCGTTTCTGAAAACGCTAGCATAACAAGTCCATCTCGAGACAGGGGAAACGTAGAAGAACGAATAGACGTAGAAGAGTTGACGGACTGGGAAGACTTGGGAGCTGAGCCGATGGAAAGTGGGCCCGAACCAGTGGTAACGGAGGTAGAAGATGAACCTGTCGAACAGAACAATGATCGAACTAGTGAACCTATTATCATAGATGATGATTATGGACACAATGAAAATAGTGATATTCATGTCAGTGAACAACAAGACAACGAACCACAAGCACAAGAGTCACCTGTTCAGGTAAGAATCATGTCCTTGTTATATTCTGTTATATTCTAGGCCATATAGGTTAGGTACTGTAGTGTGGTTTCCAGTGATGTATTTGTAACTTTATTTTTGGGTATAGGTACACTCTTTCCAAGCAAATGTACATGCTTTCATACAATGGGGGGTCTGGCAGTAGGCCCTCCAGCTAATGCGGGTCTGGGGGCACAGCCCCAGATTTGGTGTGTTTTATACACTGCAATTGGTGGCTTTTAAGCGTTTTGAGGGTGCTATTTTCATAGACATAATTATGAAATCATGTGACAGCAGTAGGCCTACGTTACTTGTACATTTTATAATAATATGTACCTAGTATTTAGGCCTAATATCCAACCGGATTATTTTTGTTATTTTTTTGTCAGGAGATTAAGATTGGGAAACAAAAAGGAGACATGTATTGATGTTTATTTACTGTGTTTTAAGGTTTATGATTTTTATAACGTATTAATGTGTCATTTGTGTAATTAGAACATACGGGATTGAGAATTTTTACTGAACTTAGTGTAAAACACTACAAAATCTTCCTCAAAGACTCTTTTTGTGTGTCCTTAGTAGGGACTAAACTCTTTTTTGATTGTTCACCATAAGCCTTTCGGTGGTTTAACATGGGATTCCAATCGGTAATAGGGGGCCCATTCATGTTGGTTTTGTTGATTGGATATTGCTTAACGTCTCATATTTATGCAACTTGGCTAATCGAGACGAAGGGAGGGACGTAAGGGATGACGCGTGAGGACAAAGGGTGGACAGGCCTGTGCTGGTCAGAACCAGCCACAAGCATATGGGGAGGGCAGGGGTTCCCCCACGTCGTGGTCGTCTCCGTCTGTGTCATCATCCGTCCGTGTTGTCATTGTCGTCGCCGTCGGGGAGGTAGTCAAAGGGAAGGGGAAAGTCCCCGACGACGACCCATAGCTCGCCATTAGTTTCAGGAAGAAAAACTCCCCTAATCACGGGCCAAACCTCGAGAAGGTTGAATGGTTGAAGGTTGAAGGAATCATATCACCATCCAATAGGCCATTGGATGGTGATGATATGATTTCATAACTAGGAAGCTTCGCAAACGCTTTTTCAGGCGTGTTGTTGGATGAGCGTAATTGTTTAAAAACGAAAAAAGCGTAAAATTGCGATTTTTATAAGAAATAATTATTCGATTACGCTAAAATTTCATAAGAAATAATTGTTCGATTGCGCTCAAATTTACACGAAGGAGAAAACCAAACAAAATAGGGAGAACATCATCACACAGGAAAGAAGGAAAAGTTATAAATGTGGGCACAATAAATATAGTGTCACTTAATGGTAAAATCGAAGAGATCATTGATGTCATGAAAGAACAGAAACTGTGTGTAATGGGACTCAGTGAGACAAAGTGGAAAGGGTGTGGAAACAAGAATATCAGAGAAGGATACAAGCTGTGGTGGTCTGGAGGAGTGGAGGGAAGAAATGGGGTAGCATTTGTGGTAAGCCCTGAATGGAAAGACAGTAGGCTATTGTAAATGTGAAAAGCCATAGTGATAGAATGATACAGATGTACATCTTGTGCGATGACAGCATGACAATCGAATTCATTCAGGTGTATGCGCCTCAAAAAGGAAGACCAGTGGTTGAGAAGGATGAGTTTGTGGCAAAATTAGAAGCAATTATGACATCGAATACTATTGTAGTAATGGGGGATTTTAATGCAAGAATAGGAAAAGATAGAAAAGGATTTGAAGAGGTTATGGGCAGACATGGGATAGATGCAAGAAACAGAGATAGACAGAAATTGTTAGAAATGTGTGCCAGAAACTCGTTAGTTATAGGAAATAGTTGGTTCAAGAGACGTAGAACCCAACAAATAACGAGATATGGCTATGGTGAAGACAGATCAGAGACAGTAATTGATTATCTATGTATAGGAAAAGAAGTAATGAGAAATCTTGAGGATTTGAGGGTAATGCCATCAATATCATTGGATGGAGACCACAGGCTGGTGTTGGGGAAGTTTAGAATGATGGTACAGACCCAAAAGAGAATAAAGAACCGGCACAAACGATTAAAAGTGTGGAAACTGCAATCTCCGATAGTGCAAAAAGAGTTTATGACAAGAATTAGTGACCAAACACCTACAAATGAAGTGGGAGAAATAGAAGAAGAATGGCAAAACTTTAAGAAGGTTTTTGTGTCAAGTGCAGAAGAGTTGTGTGGAAGAGTCAGTGGAAGGAGGAAAGAGAAAGAAACGCGATGGTGGAACGAGAGGGTACGAGATGCAGTTCGGGAGAAGAAACTAGTTTGGAAAAAGAATGAAAAGTGCAAATCTACAGAAAATGAGTACGAGTACCGTAGGCGAAAAACCGATGTGAAACAAATTGTGAAGGAGGAGAAAGATAAAGCAATGGAAGAATTTGCTGGTAAATTAGAAGATGACTTCCAGGGAAATAAGAAAATTATGTACGGACTAGTAAAGACAAAAAGACAAGAAAGGGAAGAACAAAAGCTCATGGTAAATGAAAATGGCCAAGTTACAAACAACCCACAGGAAATACAAGAAATGTGGAGGAAATATTTCAAAGATCTGCTAAATGTACAGGTTAGTGAAAATTTAAATGCAGAAAAAGAGGAAGAGGTAAGTGGAGAAGATGAAGAAGACGAGGTAACAGAACAAGAGGTGGCACGGGCGTTAGGAGCCATGAAGAATGGTAGAGCTCCGGGAGTGGATGACATTTCTGTGGAAATGATCAAAGCATCGGGTGCGGAAAGAAGAAGATGGTTATTTCGAGTAATAAGTGCTGCGTGGAACAAAAGAAGGTACCGGAAGATTGGAAAAGAGGTTATAATTGTGCCGCTGTTTAAGAAAGGTGACCGTAAGAAGTGTGAAAATTATAGAGGGGTGACATTAATGTGTCAGTGTGCAGTGCAAAAATTTATGAGAAAGTTATAGAACTAAGACTTAAGGAGGTATATGACACAGATCTAAGAGAAGAACAATATGGGTTCAGAAGTGGACGGTCTACTATTGATCCCATATTTGCTATAAGACAGACAATGGAGGGGAGTTGGCAAAATGGGAAGGAAATGCACATTGTGTTTTTGGATCTGGAGAAGGCATACGATCGCCTGCCTAGAGAGAAAGTATGGGAGTGTCTAGAGATAAAAGGAGTGGGAAGAGGTTTAATAGACAGGATACAAAGTACATATCAAAGGAGTGAAAGTTGTGTACAGACAGATATAAGTAGGTCAGAATGGTTCCAAGTAAATGAGGGCTTGCGACAAGGTAGTGTGTTATCTCCAACACTCTTTACTGTTGTAATGGATGAAATTATAAGAAGAGTGGAACCAAATACAGATGGAAGGGACACAAGAACATTAGTGTTTGCGGACGATGTGTTGATTTGCGGTGAGAGTGCCAGAGAAGAGCAGGAGAAGGTGGACAGATGGAACGAAGTTACTACAGAGTTTGGTCTAAAAATCAATCAGAGAAAGAGTGAATGTTTGCATATGCAAAAGAAGACAAAGGGCAGGCCTAGAGACATGGAAAATATTGTACTACGTGGAGAAGTATTAGAAGAAAAAGAAGAATTTAAATATTTGGGAAGTATATTGACAAAAGATGCAAAAGTGTGTAGGGAAGTGTCATCTAGAGTGCAAAAAGCAGAAGGGTTTTACCAATTGGTGAGAAAGTTACTATGGAATGAGTTGTTCCCACAAAAATGTAAAATTTTGCTGTATAAGGCATATTTTGTACCTATACTAACATATGGGGCAGTAACATGGGCAGTGGGAACAAAAGAAGAGAGTCAGCTGGAAGCAGCAGAAATGAAGTTTTTAAGAAGTATTAAGGGAGTTACAAAGATGGACAAGATACGAAGTAATGAAATAAGGAAAGAACTGGGATTGGAGAGAGTGAAGTTTAAGCTAGGAAGAGAACGTCTAAGATGGTTTGGACATATGAAAAGGATGGGCAGAGAGAGGATTCCAAGACGAGAATTTGAAGCGGCAGAGGAGGGGAAAAGAAGAGTAGGAAGGCCAAGAGAAAAATGGGAAAGATTAATTCAAGAAGACGTTGGAAAACGAAATGAAGTGTGGGAGCATGTGGCAAGAGTAAAGCTGTGGGAGGACAGAAGAGAGTGGAGTAAATTGGTGGAGAGGAAGGAGTTAGATGATGTGGAAGAAACACTGAGTCTGGCAAGCTTAGTATCTACAGTTTCATGCCCTTGATAATGGTGGAAAACCACCACTCAACCCGACATAGTTGGAACTGAGTTATGATGATTATTACTAGGAAAACGCTCAGTTGGACGCGTTGTTGAGCGAGCACCGGTACGTGTAACATGACCCGAGTACGACATTCCCATAAGGACCACCACACAGTATAGGCCTAACTGGATATTGACATTGTACACTATTTACTATTCCAACATCTTTGCATTGTACTAATTCACGTCATGCCTTCTAAAGTGTATCTTAGTATCTTCACTGCCTCCTTCATTTTTTAACATCATTTTTCGAATTATGATTACCAATAAGTCTTTAAGGTCTTGACCGATTTAGCTGAAAATTTGGAAAATAGGAGAGAATGTTGTACTTATTGACCCCGCAAAATTTCATAACGATCAGAACATTTTTATTTTTTTATTTTTTTATTTTATTTTTTATTTTTTATAACCAACTATCGGATTTTGTTCAAAAACTATACAGCAACCCGCCTAGGTGGTATGTACATGTGTGCAAAATTTCAGGTCGATCAGAGAAACGGTGTGACCTGTATCGAAGCAGTAACAGAAAAAAACAAACAAACAAAAAAAAACAAAAAAAAACAAACAAAAAAAACAGACATTCGAGCCATAAGAGTCAAGTGGAGACGCTCGCTACGCTCGCTCAATTATATTAATTCATAAAATTAAGGTTCTGTGAAAAAATCATTACATTCGGATATTATCATGTAGGTGTTATAAGTCGAAGAAATTTTTAAAAAATCAAAAAAAATCGTAAAATTGCGATTTTCATAAGAAATAATTTTTCGATTGCACTCAAAAACGTGGCAGTTCTAAGTTTAGAGATTTCGAAGGCCTCCACAAAATTTCATCACAATTAGAGTATCGGCTTAGCCGGAATCGTGCTAACAGACAGACAAAATACAAAAAGAAAGGGGAAAAAAAGTAAAAAAAAAACATTCCGGATTTTTTTCTTCAGTGTAGTGAAATGGAATCTTCGCTTCGCACGCTACGCTTATCTAATTAGTTGTGCCTGCATGTTCTTATTCTTTCTATAGTCATGCATGTCAGGTTTTCTGATGACCTGCCAACCCTAGAAGTGTACCAAAGGTAGACTACGTACATAGTTGTGCTTTTGTGCATATTTTGGAATCCAAATATACTAGGAAGCTTCGCAAACGCTTTTTCAGGCGCGTTGTTGGATGAGCGTAATTTTTTAAAAAACAAAAAAAGCGTAAAATAGAGATTTTCACGAGACATAATTTTTCGATTACGCTCAAATTTCACACGAATATATCAATTCATAAAATTAAGGTTCTGTGAAAAAATAGCATGTAGGTGTTATAAGTCGAAGAATTTTTTTAAAAATGGAAAAAAAATCATAAAATTGCGATTTTCATGAGAAAATGTTTTCCTATTGCGCTCAAAAACGTGGCAGTTCTAAGTTCAGAGATTATGAAGGCCTCCATAAAATTTCATCGCAATCGGAGTATCGGTTTAGCCGGAATCGTGTTAACAGACAGACAAAAATTTACGAAAAAAAAGAAAAAAACAAACAAAAACATTCTGGACTTTTTTCCTCCAGTGTAGTGAAATGGAATCTTCGCTTCGCTCATCCAATTATAACTAGGAAATCGCTTAAGTCCCGCTGCGTTGTTGGATGAGCGTAATTGGTGCATTGAGCTGCCATGTGTTACGCGGATTTTCTGTTGTTCTGGGAAAAAATCATTACTTAGTCGAAGATTTTTTTTTAATTAAATTAAATTAAATAAAAAATAAACTTAATTTTTTAATTAATCATAATTTAAAAAAAGAAAAAAATCGTAAAATTACAATTTTCATAAGAAATAATTATTCGATGGCGCTCAAATTTAACATGAATATATTAATTCATGAAATAAAGGTTCTGTGAAAAAATTATTACAATAGGATAAAGCATGTAGGTGTTATAAGTCAAAGAATTGTTTTAAAAAAGAAAAAAAACGTAAAATTTTGATTTTCATGAGAAATAATTTTTCGATTACGCTCAAATTTCACAAGAATATCTTAATTCATAAAATTAAGCTTTGCGCAAACTGGGGTTCAAGCTTACTTCTTGTTTAAATTACACAAAATACATTTTTTTAAATAAAAAAAGTGGAGTGACTATTAAGACATACCTATAAGAATTAAAATAAAATATAAAATAGTTTGTGGAATATTCCCTATTGACATTGTGCATTTTGGTATGGAGGTCCAAATTTTTTAAAGCATTTAGTCGTTTACTACACACCTAAATAGTCATTGTCACTCATTATTAGACCGGGAGTTCATTCGTCTCTCAATCAATTTACCTATGGCGACCATCTTAGAAGATGGCGTCTTTTGTGTAATAAGACTACCAATCTTGGCATGTGGCACCATTTTTAATATTAAATCAACCATCAGAAACTCAACGAAGGTAGTAGAATTAGTATGCCGTGGCTTTCGAGGCCGTTAATTGCAAATTATACAAATTAAATAATGTCAATTTTTGGATGAGCGTAGCGAGCGAAGCGAAGATTCCATTTAACTACACTGGAGAAAAAATCCAGAATGTTTTTTTTTCTGTTTGTATTTTTGTGTGTCTGTTAGCACGATTCCGGCCAAACCGATATTCCAATTGCAATGCAATTTTGTGGAGACCTTCGAAATCTCTGAACTTAGAACTGCCACGTTTTTGAGCGCAATCGAAAAATTATTTTTCATGAAAATCGCAATTTTACAATTTTTTTTTATTCTTTCAATTCTTCGACTTATAACACCTACATGCTTTATTCGATTGTAATGATTTTTTCACAGAACCTTTATTTTATGAATTACTAGGAAGCTTGGCAAACGCTTTTTCAGGCGCGTTGTTGGATGAGCGTATTTTTTAAGTACGAAAAAGGGTAAAATTGCGATTTTCACGGGAAATAATTTTTCGGTTGCGCTCAAATCTCACACCAATGTATTAATTTATAAAATTAAGGTTCTGTATAAAAATCGTTACAATCGGATAAAGCATGTAGGTGTTAGCATGTAGGTGTCGATTGCGTCGGGGCCTACAGGGTTGGCTTGGTCGCTTTGATTTACTGTCCCCCACTGAAAATCAGTTATATTACTGAGTGGGTAGACTCTCAATACAATTTATTTATTTATTATTTATTTATAAGTCAAAGAATGTTTAAAAAAATCGATAACATCGTAAAATTGTGATTTTCATGATAAATTATTTTTTGATTGCGCTCAAATTTTACACGAATATATAAATTCATAAAATTAAGGTTCTGTGAAAAAATCATTACAATCGGACAAAGCACGTAGGTGTCATAAGTCGAAGAAAGTTGTAAATAATCTAAAAAATCATAAAATTGCAATTTTCATAAGAAATAATTTTTTGATTGAGCTCGAATTTCACACGAATATATAAATTCATATAATTAAGTTTCTGTGAAAAAATCATTACATTCGAATAAAGCATGTACCGTACGTAGGTGTTATTAGTCGAAGAATTTTTTTAAAAATAAAAAAAAAATCGTAAAATTGCGATTTTCATGTGAAATAATTTTTTGATTGCGCTCAAAAACGTGGCAGTTCTTGGTTCAGAGATTTCGAAGGCCTCCATAAAATTTCATCGCAATTGGAGTATCGGTTTAGTCGGAATCGTGCTAACAGACACACAATAATACAAACAGAAAAAAAGAAAAAAAACATTCCGGATTTTTTTCTCCAGTGAAGTGAAATGGAATCTTCACTTCGCTCGCTACGCTCATCCAAATATATTCGTTTGAAATTTGAGCGCAATCAAAAAAATATTTCTCATGATAGTCGCAATTTTACGATTTTTTTCGATTTTAAAAATTTCTTCTGCTTATAACACCTACATGCTTTATCCGATTGTAATGATTTTTTTAAAGAACATTAATTTTATGAATCTTTATATTCGTGTGAAATTTGAGCGCAATCGAAAAATAATTTCTCTTGAAAATCGCAATTTTACGCTCTTTTTGTTTAAAATAAAATACGCTCATACAACAACGCGCCTGAAAAAGCGTTTACGAAGCTAGTGTTACAAAACATCACTTGTTCCTACAATAGTCGAGTAGACTGTAATAACATGTATAGAGGACCCGAATCGTAATTTTGGGGCCGCGAGTCTATTCGTCTCTTAATCCATTTACCTTTGACAGCCATCTTTAAGGATGACGTCTTTAGTGTAATAAGACTACCACATTTTATGGAATCTTGGCATGTGGCACCATTTTTAGTATTAAATCGACCATTAGGAATACAAATATGGCAGTAGAATTAGTAGGCCTATTTGTGGATTTTGAGGCCGTAAATTGCAAATTTTACACATTTTAATGCAATTTTGTTACCAAAACCTTGTACGATACGATAGCCGAGTTGACTGTTATATTATAACATAGGCCTATATATAGGTCAAATTTTTTTTGCGTGTACTAGACAGCCAAATACTAGTCATTTTTAGACCAGGAGTCCATTCTTCTCTCAATCCATTTACCTATGGCGGCTATCTTTAAAGATGGAACAGTGATATTTCGTAACAATCCACATAAAAACGTAAGACGTAAGCATAAGGTTTTAACGCGTAGTGTGTAAGCGCCCCAGTAGGCCTACACATAGAAACGTAAGCACAAAGAATTTAGACCAAGATATTTCAGCTGTCTTCTAAGTTCTTTGCAGAGTGAACAGAGAGAACTTTGATTAAAGAAGGATTCGAAGGTTATTGGATGAGCGTAGCGAGCGAAGCGAAGATTCCATTTCACTACACTGGAGAAAAAAATCCGGACTGTTTTTTTTTTTTTTTTGTATTTTTGTGTGTTTGTTAACACGATTCCGGCTAAACCGATACTCCGATTGCGATGAAATTTTATGGAGGCCTTCGAAATCTCTGAACTTAGAACTGCCACGTTTTTGAGCGCAATCGGAAATTTTTTTCTTATAAAAAACGCAATTTTATGATTTTTTTCAATTTTTTAAAAATTTCTTCGACTTATAACACCTACACGCTTTATCCGATTGTAATGATTTTTTCACAGAACCTTAATTTTATGAATTAAGATATTCGTGTGAAATTTGAGCGCAATCGAATAATTATTTCTTATGAAAATTGCAATTTTACGATTTTTTTTTTTAAATTACGATTTATTAAAAAAATTAAGTTAATTTTTTATTTTATTTAATTTAATTAAAAAAAATCTTCGACTAAGAAATGATTTTTTCACAGAACAACAGAAAATCCGCGTAACACATGGCAGCTCAATGCACCATATACGCTCATCCAACAACGCGGCGGGACTTAAGCGTTTTCCTAGTAAAAAAGATTATTACTAACTAGGAAAACCCGCCGCGTTGTTGGATGAGCGTATATGGTGCATTGAGCTGCCATGTGTTACGCGGATTTTCTGTTGTTCTGTGAAAAAATCATTACTTAGTCGAAGATTTTTTTTAATTAAATTAAATTAAATTAAAAATAAACTTAATTTTTTTAACTAGGAAAACGCTTAAGTCCCGCCGCGTTGTTGGATGAGCGTAATTGGTGCATTGAGCTGCCATGTGTTATGCGGATTTTCTGTTGTTCTGTGAAAAAATCATTACTAAGTTGAAAATTCGATTGCGCACAAATTTTACACGAATATATTAATTCATAAAATTAAGGTTCTGTGAAAAAATCATTACAATAGGATAAAGCATGTAGGTGTTATAAGTCAAAGAATTGTTTTAAAAATGAAAAAAAAAACGTAAAACTTTGATTTACATGAGAAATAGTTTTTCGATTGCGCTCAAATTTCACACGAATACCTAAATTCATAAAATTAAGGTTCTGTGAAAAAATCATTAAAATCGGATAAAGCATGTAGGTGTTGAAAGTTGAAGAATTTTTTTAAAAATCGAAAAAAAATCGTAAATTTGCGATTTTTATGAGAAATAATTTTTCGATTGCGCTCAAAAACGTGGCAGTTCTAAGTTCAGAGATTTCGAAGGTCTCCATAAAATTTCATCTCAATTGGAGTATCGGTTTAGCCGGAATCGTGCTAACAGACAGACAAAAATACAAAAAGAAAAAAAGAAAAAAAAAACATTCCGGATTTTTTTCTCCAGTGTAGTGAAATGGAATCTTCGCTTCGCTCATCCAATTAATCGTAATTTTTAAAAAAGAAAAAATCATAAAATTGCAATTTTCATAAGGAATAATTATTCGATTGCGCTCAAATTTAACACGAATATATTAATTCATGAAATTAAGGTTCTGTGAAAAAATCATTACAATCGGATAAAGCATGTAGGTGTTATAAGTCGAATAAATTTTTTAAAAATCGAAAAAATCGTAAAATTGCGTTTTTTATGAGAAAAAATTTCCCGATTGCGCTCAAAAACGTGGCAGTTCTAAGTTCAGAGATTTCGAAGGCCTCCATAAAATTTCATCGCAATCGGAGTATCGGTTTAGCCGGAATCGTGTTAACAAACACACAAAAATACAAAAAAAAAGAAAAAAAAAAACATTCCGGATTTTTTTCTCCAGTGTAGTGAAATGGAATCTTCGCTTCGCTCGTTACGCTCATCCAATAATATAATTTTTCCAATCGATGTTGATAATTATGCAAATAGTGCTCCAAGTCCTGCCAACTTTATATATTTATAATTGAAGCGTAGTTGACTGTAGTAGTCAAGCATTTTAAAGTAGATGTTAGTTTGACTCAACTTTTTCGTACGTATGCATAAGGTTTTAGCATAAAGTTGAAAATTGTACAACTTTCTTACGCATTATAACAGTGTCTTATGCGTTTTAACTATGTAATAAACCTTGTGCATTTGTGTGAACGCCAACTACGTGTTTCCTATGTTCCAACATTACGACTACGCGTTAAAACCTTATGCTTACGTCTTACGTTTTTATGTGGATCCACCTTTAAACTAGGAAGATTCACAAACCCTTTTTCAGGCGCGTTGTTGGATGAGCGTAATTGGTGCATTGAGCTGCCACAACAAAAAGGAAAAAAAAGAAAAGATTCCGTATTTTTAGTAATTTTTCGATTTTGCTCAAATTTCACACAAATAAATTAATTCATACAATTAAGGTTCTGTGAAAAAATCATTATAATCGGATATAAATGTAGGTGTTATAAGTCGAAGAATTTTTTTTTTAAACGAAAAAAATAGTAAAATTGCTTTATTCATGCAAAATTATTTTTCGATTGCGCTCAAAAACGTGGCAGTTCTAAGTTCAGAGATTTCAAAGGCCTCCAGAATATTTCATCGCAATTGAAGTATCGGTTTAGCCGGCCGGAATCATCTTAACAAACACACAAAAATACAAACAGAAGAAAAAAAGAAAAACATTCCGCATTTTTTTCTCCAGTGTAGTGTAATGGAATCTTCGCTACGCTCATCAAAAATGTAAAATTTGCAATGTACGGCCTCGAAATCCACGGAATACTAATTCTAATGCCATATTTGAGTTCCTGATGGTCAATTTAATACTAAAAATGGTGCCACATGCCGAGATTTTGTTGAAATGTGGTAGTCTTATTACACTAGGTATAGACGCCATCTAGATGGCCGCCATATGTAAATGGATTAACGAATGGACTCCCAGTCTAAAAATGACTATATGGGTGTCTAGTACACGCATAAAAAAATTTGGACCTCTATGTGTTATTACAGTCAACCCGGCTATCGTAGGAACTAGTGATATTTTGTTAAAAAATTACCTTAAAATGTGTAAAATTTGCAATCAACAGCCTCAAAATCCACGGAATACTAATTCTACAGTCATATTTAAGTTTCCGATGGTCGATTTAATACTAAAAACGGTGCCACATTCCTTCGATTTCTTCCAAATTTGGTAGTCTTTATTACACTTTGGCGGCATATTTAAAGATGGTCACCATAGGTAAATGGATTGGGAGTTGAATGGGCTCCTGGTCTAATTGTGACTATTTGGGTATGTAGCAAACGAATAAAAAAAAAATTGGACCTCTATACCAAAATGCACAATTGGTCCCTAATGGACAATGGTGTAACATTGAAGCCGGACTACTAGGTCTATTTAATTTGAATTTTGAATATACAGCTTGTGTTCGAATCTGACCTGGCATCTCTACTATGGTGGTGTTGCTGGTTTGGGGGGTAGCCACGAGTTTGGCAATGGTTTCTTCACCTATTGTAATGTAGCTACGGCTATGAAATTTTATATTATTTCGTACGTTTTTTGCAAGGTCTGGAGTGAATAAATCAAGTTTAGGAACACTATTAAATCCACATTCATTAAATATCACAAAACAAGAGTCTAAACATTTTGCATGCCATTGTAGCTTGCATCCCAGTTTTATGCATTTTAATTTATGTGCGACCTACAATCAAGTAAATACTAAATACATTAATGGTTATACTACAGTATATTTGGTAAAAAACTATTGGATAATCGTATTCGATATTCAAACTTTTAATATTGTCAACCATTCAATATTTGATTTGAACCTTAAAATCACTATTTGCAAGGCCTTAGCTGCAGGAACAAGTGCTGAACCCATTTAACGTTTTGGGCCAAACCATTTTATAAATCTTAATGCATATTTTGATTTGCCTAAAGACAGTTGGAAATTGAATCGGTTCCAAAAGTAAGTACTCAATCTGCTTGATTTAATTCTGATCTAGGCCTACATTTCAAAGCGGTTCCATGGGCACGCAGATATAGCACACTCTAGGTCATGTCACGCCATCTCGCCACCTCCCGCGATTTTATTTTTAAAAAGGTTTTGAGAAGGATAAACGTTCTGGTCCCGTGTATACGTACAAAGAATTTTAATCCTAAACTATTTTGTTTTTGTAAAGGGGAACACAAACAGATGTATCGGTATTGAAGAACAATTTGAGAATGAAAGTGCTATCTTTAAAACCGAATTGATATTTATTTTAGGCCTACACCTCAAACCATTCCACTTAAGAATTATAATTTAGTTCCAACTACTGCTTCGAGTGTAACTGACCGTTACTGATGGCCTGTTCTGTTACCTATATATATAATCAGTTGGATCCCACTACAGTATTTTCCGTCGTCTGGCAATATCTTTAATAATTAACTATTGATTTTACAGGTGACCCGGCGTGTTGACCTATCGGCTATTAAGAGCTTAAATGACCTGGAGCAACTTTCAGTGAAGCAATTGAAAGAGTTGTTAGTTCTAAATCGTGTAGACTTCCGTGGCTGTGTTGAGAAGGCCGAGCTTACAGAGAGAGTTAATCGCCTTTGGAATGAGAATGTTCAAGCTAGAAAAGGTAGGTAGCTGTTTTTTTTTTACCAACCCTGGTCTTATAATGCAATTTAAGAACCAACAAGTTATTAAGTTACTGTCTAAGACTAGACCCAGGTTCAATTCCCAGCAGAGTTGGACTTTTTATTTCTCGATTGATAATTAACGGTTATCTCAAGTTTTACTATTCAAGAACATACTACTAGTTAATTTTTTATTAATACTTTTAGAGAAGTATGCTTTGTTAAAACATGATGGGTAGGCTTGGAACAATTTTCTAATTTCATATATAAATTTCTTGGTTATGACTAATTTGATGTGGCTCTTGTGTCTTTTAGAGTTGGAAACCATGAGTATGGACGAGTTATGTAAAATCTGTATGGACGCCCCTGTTGAGTGCGTTATGCTGGAATGTGGTCACATGGCGACATGTACAACGTGTGGGAAACAGCTGAACGAATGCCCAATATGCCGCCAATATGTCGTGCGAGTTGTGCGCATCTTCAAAGCTTAAGTTACTGTTGTTCTACAGAATTTTGTGAGGAACCATATCATAAAAATCACCCAACAGTCCGTTCCCACATACCTTCTTCAGTTTTTGGTTAAGTTATGAAGTTTCTCTAGACAACAAAATATACAATCGTCCCAAAAGGACCGTTACCAAGGCCCACATTTTAAAAGTGAAATTTGCCATCTCTCGACTCTCGTAGTGATAAATGATGGGTTGACTGTCTGATCCAAGTACAAGTCTAAATTATATTGAAGTACAGTACTGTAGGTATATTCAATTATTATGGTTGCTGGAAGCTCTAATGTATTATAGATTGTGGCAAAGGCAAGCAATAGTTGTATGTACAATAGTAATAGTAGGCCTGCTATGCTTGTCATCTCCTACAATACAGCTGTACCATGTAACAACAATAACTACACTTCAATAAGTCATAGTTTAACAAAAGAATAAAACACAGACAAGAGTAAAAGTAAAGTGTATAAATTTGTATTAGATTATGATAATGATAAAAGATCAAATAGGCAGGGCATATGTAGTATGTTTGTAAACTTCAATTAACAGTATAAAATATGGAAATTATTTAGTCTTGCATTATTAACTAGTATGCATTAACATTGGGTTTTTACCCCCCCCCCCCCCACCACAAAAAAATCTTGTATATTTTATTTTGTTTAAGACTTCCTGACTTCCTGTGAATTAGGTATAGGAGATAAGACGACAGTTTTATTTTATTATTTAGTTACCATTGTGTATAGCTTTGAATGAAGAAGAGTTGCAAAGGTTGGGAAAGATAAGAGAGAGCACAATCTTAAGTACTGGCTGGGTTGTAAGCCTACCCTGCCCTTCAGATTGTGTTCTTATATTTATTCTTTCCCAACTTGTGAACTCCTCCAATCCAGAAAGCATAGTCATCAGGCCTTTATTACTACTAAACTTTTTATATGTCAGTACGAACATATTTTTGTGTTATTGTGCTCAGAGTCCGACTTGAAAGTGGTGACGTTTTACAGTCAGTTAGGTATACACAGAATGCAGTAAATAATAAAGTAGGCCTACTGTAACTGCATGGATGGTTGATCGGTACAACCTGCTGATTTAAGCTGGATTCACGACGTTGCGATATGTTGCGATTGTTTTGGACCAATTAGGTGCCAGCTGTGTGCGATATAGCATATCATTATAAAATTTGGTCAATATTCAACTTTTATCGCATGCACACAAGTCATGGCTTTCTAATTCATATTTTGTTGGTTGTGATAGAATGGCTATCGGCTAGGTTAGTGTTTGTGGTTGGGGAAAGAAGAAAGGAGACCAACAGCTTACCTTAAAAGAGACGCAGCTGCCCGTCTCGTTAAGGTAAGCTGTTGGTCTCCTTTCTTCTTTACCCAACCACAAACACTAATTCATATTTTGACATGATGATCTAATTTGCAGTGCAAGTCCCCTCCTGACATAAACGTAAGCAGATTATTAACTTCCTCAAACTTATAATAATAGTAGTATGCATAAAGAAAACCTACCTATATAGTAACCCATACATTTCCATTTTATATGAAGTTAGACATTAAAAACCAATTCCTCCTTGTTTGGGAAAACATCCACTTCTCTTTCATGCTGTCACTTTGAAAGAAACAATGTTCTGCAATTTCAACTAACAACAAAACAAACAATGAAACAGTTCCAACACAAGGTGTGCACAGGCTGTGGGTGGGTTGTTTTGTTTCTCAGCATGGTTGTGAACTACCAACAAAACCTTGCAGTGTCTCGTAAAATTGCAACGCATCACACTGCTACGCAATGTCATGAATCCAGCTTTTAAAAGGAAGACTTACTTCAGTTCTGGTCAAAAGTCTATCATTGTTCAACCGGGTATTATTATACAAACGTGCTTCATACAATATGGCGTTAAATTAATATATATGAACTATTATTAACGTTAGTGCATGTACAGTTTTCAAACTCGGTCAAAACCTTTGCTAATGTTGTATAGACGGTGGACATAGGTACCGGTATATGTCAAGATCTTGCATGTTGATACCTTACTTAATATTTCATTTCTAGCCTTAGTAATATACTACCGGTACTGTTTATTTTCTTATCAATGTAAACAAATTATCATTTTCTATTTCTGCATTGCACGGTCATGGTTGATTTCTCTAGCCATCCTAGGAATTCGCTCTTCGGACTATGAAAACTGAAACTACATCAGGATGGAAGGTATCTTGAAGTCCCGAGGTGTTGAGTATTCTTTATTAGTGTAAAACATCTATGCTACTTAAATAATATTATTATTAGCATTATTTTTAAAGAGGCAGTTGTTTATGATAAAATATCTCATGTGTGTGTGTAAATGACCAACTTAAAACAGCTCCATGCAAAGTGTCTAGTCAATATCTAGTGATATTGTCTTTATGTAAACTAAGCAGGTTGCAGACTAAGAGTCGAAGACCGACGTCTTATGTAATAAATGAAGTAAAGTTACCTATTCTTTGTATGCACGTGACGTCATAAAGATGTTCGCCGACATATTGCCGTACGTCGGTGATTGCTTTCCCAATATATAGCGGCCATATTCCCGTACGTAAAGGCATTGTTGAAGACGAACAAATGACGTTAATGAATAAAAAGAATATGAAAAACATAACTAACTAAAGCTAATAGTGTTCCAACCATAGTATTGACACCAGCCTGAAAAATGTTCCAATCAGATTGAGCTTATACCAAGTCATTGATTAACTCTGTTTTACTTTTACATTATCTACAAGACTAACCTCGTTGTTGCTATATCTTACCTTCATTTGTTATGTTCAGATCAAGTGTATATTACCAATCTATTATAAATTTGGTGAGTCGTACCCAGCTAGTTTGGTTGGTGTTTATTTTGGTATTTAAATTACCAGTACCACTCTAGTTGGCTGTCATTCGGGCATTAATCGCATCGGCACCGGCAGGGTTGGTGTATTTATTTATAACCTGTCGTATGGGTGATATTGTGACTGTCTTTATTTTTAACTTTTTTTTCATATGTGACCTATTATATGTAGTTTTGTTTTCCCTATCATTTGCTATTCATACCAGAATAAATGTGACAAATTCATTAAAGTAGCAGTGGTAAATAATTAAAATGATATGGTTTTCCATTCAATCATAAACTTCTGCCTCTATATATTATTATATGTTCATTATGCAACAATAATATTAACTTGCTTTTTGTGATTAAAAATGGTACTAAATTACATGAAGTCAATAATATTATATTTAGAATAATATTATGTTCAGTAATTATCTGTCCTAAACCTAAATAAGGTAAGTTCTGCTCAGTGTTATCCAATCGGCAATTATGTATTAATACTTTAGAAAATTTGTATTTTTGTTTTAATAACATGGTGCTATTTTGTAGGTTATGAAGATATAGAACGGAAGTTAATTTCAATTTTGTTTGTTACTTTGAGTGGTATAAATGTGCTACAGCTACAACAGTTCAGGCTCATTTTGTTCTCTCCTCTTCTCAAACCTAATCATACTTGGGTAAGAAACTTTTTAAAAGAAAGAGTTCAATTTTCTCGGAACTTATTAATGAACTTGATCATTTTTAGCATTGAAGAACTTTTAAGTTTCCTAAAATGTTCCAGAAACAATCAAGTAGCCTATTTTGCAATTAACATCCCTTTTCAGTATTCATTAGCAAATCATTTCATACCATATTATATTATCACTAGGCCGCTTCGCGAACGCTTTTTTTAGTCGCGTTGATGGATGAGCTTCTTTAATAAGTTTTTAGTTTGTGTGGATTGATTGATTGGATTGGTGATTGTTGCCAAGTTTATATTGTTAATTGTTATATTCCTCAAAAAACTTATATTAAAACCTTCATTTCTATGGAATTCTGGATAACTTTTTCAACTTTTTCTTTCAAAAGGTACTACATCACCATAACCTGAATGTCCGTGTAAAATATGAACGTTGTAGCCCCACCTGTTTGGTCAGAATCGACCCAAATATCACGAAAATATCGCATTAAAAATAAAAATAAATCGTAAAAGTACGATATTCATGAGAAATATTTCTTCGATTAAACCCAAAAACCTGGCAAGTCTAAGTTCAGAGAAAACGAAGGTCCCCTCCAATTTTCATCAAGATCGCATATGCCGTTTGTCCGGTAGAGAGCAAACAAACGGACATAAAAAAAAAAAACAAAAAAAAAAACACCAGAGTTAATTTTTTTGGGGGGGTCAGTGAAATTGAAGTTTTCGCTTTGCTCATCCAATGATTCATTATCCTACCACTCGCCGTGCTCTATGACAGCTGTTTGTTTGCAAGTTGAACGTCAGTGACTCTGCAGTCACATTAAACAATACACATTACAAAGTAAAAAAATAAAAGGGAACTTTTTAAAAGAACTTAAGTTAGTTTTGATAAGAGAATGGTAGTGGGGCACATCATATGTGTATATGGGGCTTGCTCTGATGCTCATTACCAACATCGTGTTCTGACTTAGGCCTATATATTGTATTCCATCTTAACATGATGAAAATAAATAATAATAACAATATTATTAATAATAATAATAATAATAATAATAATAATAATAATAATAATAATAATAATAATAACGAGGAATTTATTTTTTTAGAGGTAAAGGTGTAAAAGGGAACTTGAACTTTATTTAAATTGATGAACTGAATCTTTTAAAAGTTCCTTTTCAAACAAACTTCCCCAAGTATGAACCTAATATGGTAATACCACCAATATTGTAAGGCCTGCATTTTTTGCCAAGTCACACTTGAGTATTCAATTTATACCATCGTTTCATTTAAATGGTTCCATATTGCATTGCATATATTATATTCACTTTTGATAAAATAAACATCAGTAAAAAAGTACTGGTTCACAAATCATCGACCCAGCTTTGTTTTTTCTCCGTAATATATTTTCCCAAATAGTAATGAACACAAGCTGCTCATACCTCCCATCCACATAGATGGTCGCAACTCGCGTGAGCTTCTCCTTGAACCCTAAGTCCAGTACGACGGGAAGAGGACCAGTATTGTCCCCCCATAGCATTGCCTTCTTCTGGCAAAATCTTTGTTTCCTATGTAGTGTACAATATTCCGCCTCCCCATTTTTATTTTTCCTCCCACTAGGTCTGTGCACATCCCCCCACCCCCACTCTATGCACATCATCTAGTTCCACGTTTTCTTAATTGTATACCATCTACATTCTACACCATTAAGCCTAGTATATCTTGTATGCAAACCATTTTAATTCCCTTCCTTCACCCAATGTTAATTTAATTCCTATCTCTACAATATTGCAATGTCATCATAACCTGATATGTACTATAACTAGAGTGGCCAACTTTTGAAAATAAAATCACGGGGTTACGTGTGTGGGGGGATGAAAATTTACCCTGATGTTTCTTGTGTTTACTAGGATACTTTGAGTCACATTTGCATGACTTCCATGTGCAACACTAGGTAAATTCGCGCCAACATAAAACGCTTTGTTTTCACTTCCACTTCTAGAGATGAGAGTCAAACTTTTCCTTCCATTTGTAGCACCACACCTTACCATATCATACTTAAGCCCTTATTCTCCAGTCTTGCTTGTTCATTATAACAATAACAGTCTTGAAGTGGAATGTTGGAATGCGTTCTTTTTCACTTTTAAGAGAAAGTTGTGGTATAACGCTATCCCTTCCTATTATCTAGAACTTAAAAGTTCAGACGTATTTAACTTTGATGGAATTTTAAAGTTTTTTAAGTTTCTTAACAATGTCATAGGATACTGTCAAATTCAGTAGTAAACCATTAAATTCAAAACTCAATGTAATGTGGTATTAGTTCATTAGCTATTTGACCCATAAGTATAATGTTTATTGGGTGTTTCTTTAAACTCGCTTACCAAAGTCACTGTTTTTTCTCGTAAATGTCAATGTTATGTGTTCTTTTTACTTCATACTTTCTGAAATGTTGGGAGGTCTTTGTACATACCATACTTCTGTTATCCTAAAACACATAGGTCACCATTTTTATACATGTTTAAAAAATATTTAAAACGATTTTGTGTTCGTCGGTAACTTTTAAAGGAACTTGAAGGAACTAGTTAGTTGTTTAAGAGGAAAAGAAATGTGACTTTGTCCTTCTCTTACAGAGTAACCGAAGTTCCTTTTATTTTGGGGATCTTGCCTAATTCTGACGATTAGTGTAAGAGCATTGTATGTTTGTATATTGCCAAATAGGCCCTATGCACTAGACCAGTGGCGGCGTGACCTATACCCTGACCGGTGCCATGGCACCGGTACCTGCCAAGGGTGGGTGGGTGGGGTGGGCCAGCGTAGCTCGTGAACCCACCCACATATTTAGACTTAAGAAAAAATATTGTTAGTATAAAAATGATGTGTTGTGCAAAAGCAGCATTGTGTTTTGTAAGCCCTGTACGGTCTTATCGTCTACGAGTCAATTCTTTGACAAAAAGACACCGCACTATGAGACAGTGATGTTTGCTTTCTTTGTTATCTTATCTAGTTTGCCAATGCAGCAAAAAGTAGAGTTTTTAATGATGGAAAAACATTGATTAGCTTTCATTCTGCTGCTCAAACGCTCGCAGATTGCCACCAAACATGACCTTTATGAGCAAAATTTACCCCCCGTTTATTGTTCGCCCCTCCTAAGTTGTTTTTTACCACTGGGTTGTGCAGGCACGTAGGAATGGGGGAATTCTCCCCCCCCCCCCCACTTCAGAAGAGTAATGACCAACAATTTCATCAATTTTCCATTATTGTTGGACGTGATCGCGAACGTAATGAATGCATATTCAATGGTTGTAACATGGTTTATCTCGTCACTACTCCAATTCTTTTTTTATAGTTTTATTGTTTTTACTGTGCAAAAAAGACATTAATTTGGTGTTGCATTCAACCCACTTATTTTTCCTAAAACACACCAAAACCACTCTAAAAACCTGATTTTCAAAATTTTCGCCTGCGGCGCTGTAGTTAGGGAGGCAGGCCCCCCAAACCCCACGTGCTTGTTCCCCCTACGTACCTGGGGTTGTGGGTGGTATGGAAAATATTTGGCACCGGTCATATTGGAACCTTCAAGCCGCCACTGCACTAGACAGTTCTTTAAATTTCGGTGTAGCATGACACACATTTTTTGTCGAATAAATGGGCTACTCTTTTTTTTAATTTGCAAGTCGAACGGGTCTTGTGACAACATTCGTAAAATGTCTGTTTGTCTAATTATATACGCCCAAACAGATTGAGGAGCTGAAATTTTAAACAGACATCTGTGACCAGTATATCGAGAACAGTGCTAACAAAATGAGCAAAATCCGTAGAGATTTACACCTACAAGAAATAAGAAACAGAAAAATAGGCAGAAAATGTGTAGGATGTAATTTAACGACAATGGTATGTTTGAAATTATTTTTATTGAATCATGTTTGTTAGGCAGTGACCAAGGAGTACCGAATCTTGCACGCTCAAGGTTACCCAAAATTCCGCTGGGAGATTGAGTAAACCTTGCAATCTTTACAAGTATTTTGTTCTGGCTTTGTTTTCCATAGAATCATCCCATAATGATAAGTAGAAAAAAGTAATTTATTATAACTAGGAAAACGCCAAAGTTGTTGTTAGACGAGTGAGTGAGCCATGTGTTGAGTATCCGGTAATATTCCTTGTCCTCCCACTACCTAAGGCTGGATCTGTTGAATGGAATCTGATGAGTGGAAATCTGTTTTTGTCAGGAAATGGTCAGGTCTTTGTTCATTGTTTATCCTTGCCATTACATTCAACAACAAGAAATGGCGTCAACGCTAGCAAATATTTTGGTAAAACACTTAAAATCTATGAAAAAATCTCGTGCCGCAAAGAGCCTTGCTGAAGCACAAAACTAACACGGTACATGTAGTTGGTTCTCCCACAAGTGCTCCTTGCACAGGGAAGGGAAATGACTCACTGGGCAGTCTGAGGGTGGGCGGCTGGTCGTTCCATGGGTCAACAACCCGGAAAGAAAAAGCATAATGGCGGGTGTGACAGCAAAATCATTGTTATGAACTTATAGTAACTCCTACTTGGTTGCACATTAGAAAAATTGCTGTTCGCACATTTTATTTGTGGGATATTAATAACGAAGACACTTCCTTGCTCAGTCCTTCTCTCAAATGCACACATCATTATGTTTCATTCAAATCTTGACAGTTCCAGCCATTCCAATCAAAATTAATTACACAGCTTTAAATACTATTCAATATTGGTAGCATAAGTTTATTTTGCCCAGAATCATATATCACAATGATTAGTACAAAATACAATACAATTTGCAGACACTGCCTAAAAAAGCAAGTTGCCTAACATTAGAAATACTGACACATTTTAATTGAGCAGTTAAAACTGATAAAAACTAATAGTACCATCATAAAGCTTTCATTTCCTCCACCAACTTAACAATGTTATTATTAATTCATTAAACCTTGAGAAAAAAATTCATTGTTATTGAATACTGAATTGATATCGTCTCCCTTCGTTAATCTCTCCCGAAGCTGTGGGTTTCTGTTGGCTTATCTACACGATAGATGGAATCGGCTAGAGCAAAGTAACCCAAGTACTCGACCGTGTCTGGCTCAGTGTCGTAGTGATAGTGTCCCCCCTCGCCATGGTGGCTGAAGCTGTGGAAGTGTTGGATGCGGAGGTCGAGGCCCTGAAACAAAACTAATCCTTATTGTAGATGAATGGACAAAAGTAAAATACACTTGTATGTATATTTGGAGTCTGCACATTGAACTGATAGTCCAAGAGGAGATGTTAATTTATTTATGCATCTTTGTACAAACCAAATTAATGAACATGGCCAAGCAGCAAATCAACAGTATTGAAATCTGGTTAGTCACGGTTCACCGGTGCAAGACAAGGCAAGTTTGTAACAACTAATAGAATTAATCATGTACTTTGTTACTAGGATGGCTCAAAATTCTCTATTTGACATTTACGTATCTTTTTATATTGATGAATTAAAGTGCATTTCAGAAGTTCCAATATTTTGCATAAAGTGGGAATCAAACCCAGGGTTATAAGAGTAGTTTTTGAGTTGAACTTTAGAATTTACCGGATCCACCGACACCAAAGTTCCGACGGCAATAAGTGGGGCAGACATGTTGTAGAAATGAAGCCACTTGTTCAAACTCTCGTCCGATTCAATGGGTTCTTCTGAAAAATCTGGCATCACGTGTTGTTTGGCTTTGCCCTGTTTCAAAAGAAACGTCCCACCTAACCCTGGAAAAGGAGTGATTTTATTAGTACAAACAACCTTATGGCATTGGATAGGAATATAGCATTGTTTAATTGTCAGAAAACGGAATATTTTTGTTGTAATACACTCTTAATTTGTGTGTGGGACATGATTATAGTTCTACATGAAACTGATTGGTGAAATGTTTATAAATGCATTTTCATTCTTTCCTGGATTTAGAATAAAACTGTCATTGTGCATGATGGCCCAGTAAGCCAAACATTCGGACATATGATTACAAGAAGAAGATCATTCTAGAGCACTAAAAACTCGAGCGTATTGTTGAACGTTTCGTAGCACCATGACTTAGCTATCCTAAAATCGTCATACATTTTATTTTAATCCCAGGATTTTTTAATCTTTTAGATAAAGATTTTGTTTATCAAGTGGATTATGGGCTGATATAGACTTTTATGTGTATCCTGTAATTTGTTGTGTAATTGTGTTAATTTGTATATTTTTAAAAATTTGTATCAAAAGGCCAACACCTTTGTCTGCAGAGCCCAAATGAAGGTTTATTATTATTATATTACGTTGAAGTAAAACTGTAGTAGTAACACTACCAAGTCCAGCTAAAGTCAAATGAAATACATTTTGATACAGAGATTTTTTTAAAGATAATATCAACAGATAAATTAAATCTTCTTGATCTTGTCCGCTGGAAAAATATATATCTTGACCCCATTTCCAACATTAAATTGGGTTGGGGGAGCAATAGTGCACTACTCCATTTCTTGGGCTAACATCTTCGTTGCCGGCTAGCCAGGCCTGACAACCACGTCCTCAGCTTCTTCCTCGCTTACCTCCTAATTTAAATTTTAAAATACACATGTATATATATATATATAAAACAAATATTAAATTTAATTAATTAATTAAATAAAACAAAAGTATGGAATTAACTCAAAAAACGTTATGACATTGAGTTATGTTTAGTATGTGTGTAATTCCCAACAAATTATAAATAAGCATTTTTTTATCTTCATGTTTATACTTTCTATAATATTATTGGCGTTTTCCATTGGCCGCACTCAGGTCGCACTAGTGCGCACTGGATTGCCACTTGTCTTTTCATTTGTTCAGTTTTGTAATGTTATTCAAGTGGAGGTTGACAACAATGACATCTCTGCACTCGCCGAGTGCATGGCTTCACTTACCCACAGCTTGTTCTTTATAATGATCTTGTAGCGTTTTGCGAATACAGGTTA
The DNA here is from genome assembly GCA_024449915.1 of Sweltsa coloradensis. Classification (NCBI taxonomy): domain Eukaryota; kingdom Metazoa; phylum Arthropoda; class Insecta; order Plecoptera; family Chloroperlidae; genus Sweltsa; species Sweltsa coloradensis. Next base: position 104,924 of record JAMZAV010002491.1, read on the forward strand.
TAAAATCATCCTCACCGTGACGGATCTTGCAACTTACACGAAGTACCTAAAAAGTAGGTACCCACTATTTACATGATATCAGTCTAGCTGGGTCGGATTATGTTGTTATGTGATACGTGTTATACTATCGAGCATACCTGTCCCGGCCTTCCCTCGCAGCAGAAGAGATTGCTCAACAAGGCCGTTCTCGTTTCTGTGTCCGGCAAGCGCTCCAAGTTGCAGCTCCCATCGGCTTTGTTAACTTTAGCTATCCGACTATGGTTGCTCACTTCTGACCCTTTTATTTGCAAGTTAACCATCATCTAATCAGACAATAGACCTATATAGTTATACTGAGAAATTTATAGATGCTCATATTATAATAAATTAAAATAATTAGACATTACTCTATTCATAAAACTTAATAGAACCGTATCATGTCCAATAATTATTTTGATTTTTAATTTGAGAAGGCAATTCCTCGAGTGTGTGAAGATTTAAGTTAAATTCAATACAACCTATAGGTACTGTATGGCTAGAGTTACATGAAAATGACATCTTGTGTTGTATTATCAATCTATCATGTAGGCCTATGCATTGGTACTATCGTGCAAAAATTTATAGACGTCTGCAAGTACAGGCACATGTATAAAATGTAAATTGTTGCCATCGTAGACAAAATTGCATGTGACGTCAACGTCATAAGAATACTAAACATATTGTTAGAAAAGGTTGGTTAGAGCTAGAGCATGGTGACATAATAGGTTATTTCCAAATTTGTGAGCATTTGAGAAGACAATTGCTTTCTTCCTACATAATTCTAGCATGGCCTATAATGTTTTTTACCTCACAATTTCCCCCTGCGTAAGGCCAGGGGCCGGCCCCGGCACCAATGACGAATGCGTCATTCAGGTCCACAACTCTGGCAATATCTTTCACGTCGTATATTTTCTCTCGCTGAACAAGTGGAAGAAGATAAGGAGGTCCACCAACATCCACTATTTTTGGACTTCCACCCAATCCTAAGTACCGATAAGCAAATGTGTTACACAGGACAAAGTGAATTCAGCCAGCATACCTCTTATTATCTGGATACTGGTAGTATACAAAAAATAAGAGTTGTGAATAATAGGGCTAGTCATTACATAGTATGGACAATAATTTCTAATTTTAGGCAAATAGTATTCATTTTTTCCTATTTTAGTGTCTCAACTTATATGAAAAAAAATTGAGAACAAAAGAGTATAATTGAAGGGGATTGTAAGTATACCTTACATCCCTGCTAAAAATTCCAGTTGAATACAGTTGAAGACATCCCATTGAATACCGTTGAATCCATTTGAACCATGTTCATGTTAATCTCAACGGGATTCAAGTGTATTTGTGCCACATTTACGTTTTCAATTGGCAATGTATTCAATGGGGTTCAACATGAAACTCTCTCTTGTAATCAATTGGATTCAACATGAACTGTAACCAACCTGATTCAAATGTGTTCGTAGTCAAATGGAATCAACTGTATTATTTAGCCATATGCAATGGTAATCAAATGGATTCAACAGGAGCTGTTACCAACCTGATTCAAATGTGTTTGTTGTCAAAGGGAATCAACTGTTAATTATTAATGGGGAACCAATGGTAGTCAATGGGATTCAAATGGAACCAATGGTAGTCAATAGGATTCAAAAGGAACCAACGGTAGTCAACAGGAATCAAATGTAACCTTCAATGGGATTCAAATGGAACTAACGGTAGTCAACAGGAATCAAATGTAATTCAACGGGATTCAAATGGAACCAACGGTAGTCAATGGAATTCAAATAGAACACACGGTAGGCAACAGGAAATTCAATAGTAACAAAGAAATCAATAAAGTAGTACTATAGAAGACATATTTAATAAAAATTGTAGATACAGCAACAGTTCACATGGCATAAAAGTGTAGACTAGTTATGAAATTGAAACATATTTCTCTGCAAGTCTTGTCACCTGATATGTAGGTAGTTAGGCCTACCTGGAACAAAAAAAAGTCCCCAATCACATATTTTGCATGTTAACAGTTAATGGTTAGGCATACTCTAGTTTAAGAATAATTAAATAGAAGTTTGGACCCTTGTCCAAACTCAAAATCCTTGGAACTTGGAAATCTGACTATTTGTGTTTTTTCATTTCCGGTAGGCCTACAGTAGCCTAATTGGTATCCCTTTGGTCTTAGCCTGCAGCTTACTAACTTAGATACAAATTTAAATCAAATTTTGCATCTGTTGCCCGTTTGCCGAATAAATTATTTCAGAATGGATGAATTACTATAAAGATCAAGTCATACAATTTTTTAAAAAAATAATTTGTTACAAAGAAAATCATTGGCCTCCTACTTACTTAAGCTAGGCTACAATATGTTTTTTTTTCGGTTTTCTAATACAAAACACTTGTCAAATCAAAGTTTTAATCTTTTTTGGTATTTGAAACCACTCAAGCCGTGTTTAGCACATTCGTAAAAACTACTTGATAGTTCAGAATAGAATGCTTTTACTGATGAAATAACTTGTTTCAGCAGCAGGCTCTAGGAGGCTTTGTTTTTGTCGACACCGCTATGTTGATCGTTATTCCCGAGTTTGATGGACCGTTTGACTATCGATATAAAACACGACTGATGTTTCTGTTCACACCGGTCCACACTAAAGTTACACTGGACTAGGAGCTTTTTTTCGCCATTTTCGAAAACACAAGATGCCACATTGATATTTTTCATACCGCAGTTTATGACATCAGGTACTGGAATTTGACGGAATTAAAATGGCGAAAGGAACTTATAAAGGAACGTTAAATTCGTTCCAAGTTCCCACGAAATAATAACTTTGACGTTACAAGTTCCTGATCTAAGAAAAGGAACGCATTCCCACAAAAGTTCCTGAAAAAGGAACGCGTTCCTCCCCAAGACTGACTATCAGGAACCGGAACCAAACCAAAACCTGGAACCACACACCCCTACAATAAAAACAATATTATTAGGTTAATTTTTTTGTCTTGCACTTTGCTGTGGTGCAGGTGTAGACCGGAAAATGTCAATAGTGTAGAGAATTATGGTTACACTACAGGAAGACAGAAAAACGCTCTGGTGTAACATCAGTTGATCAGTTAAATAATGCTGTACAATTTTGAATTCTATTTACGTTTGAATGAAATAAGTAATGTATGTTATATAAAACATGTAAATTGACATAACGTTAAAAAACACAGTTTAATTTTCACTGCACTACACCGTATACCCATCTCTGGAGCGGGTGAAGTGTAAGTGTTTACACTGGACAAAATAACGCCGCAGTGTATGTTGCACGGAGACAGAATAACGTGTTGGTGATCTACACTTTGCACCAGCAATGGCAGTGCAGGACAAAAATCGAAACTATAATATTGTGTGTGACTGACCACTGGCAGTTAACAATTTTGAAGCTGGTGGTGGTGTCTATCTACAGCTTGTTTTAGCTTGTGATAGCTGTTGCACACTTAAGACAACATTTCTAGGTTGGACACTAAACATAATATGTTGGCCTACCTATACAAACATTTCTAAGCTTTCCAAAAACATACATGTGTACCGGTAGCCTAGATTGTATAGGCCATATGCGCTTATAGCCAAGAGTGTATACCTTTAGGAAAGTACATGCATGCATTTGCCCAACCCTACTGAACAGGTCTACTAGTCCCAAAATAAATCATGAAAAGTGTGTGCAGACTGCAGATAGGCCTACACCTGGCTGGCATACTTAAAATATTTCTTTCAATTAAAAGAAACAGGCCTATCTGTAAAAAAAAAATTAGGTAATTCCTATCCCCATCCCCAGAAATGCCTAGCTGTCAGAGGTAGGGCAAGTTCTACCTTTAATGCTAGTTTGCGCTAGTTGTTACTTGATAGTTGATTGTTTTAAAGAGGGCGACACAAACAATTCAATTTAAGGTTCCTACTCTTCCCCAGTTATTTCTCTATGATGTATATACGTTTAAAGATAAGCTAAGGTTGTTGGTACCAAACACATAGGGGCACCTTAAAATGATAGTTTCATCTCCGAGGCCATTTGCATACCTAGGATTTTGCCTCGACGGCCACGGCTACCGATGGTCAGCTGCTGTTGAGTCGAGAAGAATGCAATAACTGGAAATATTAACAACCGCAGCCTATGAGGAGCAACATTGCTGGCAGTGGTATCTGAAAACAATTAAAAGACTTTTCATCAATACCGTACCGTAACTTAGAAAAATGAAAAATGAATAGAAACACATATTTAATGGGGATGGAGCTGTATTGTGTGTAGGCCTACATGTGTGTCATTTACGTCTTCAGTTTCCGTCAAAAAGTAGGACTATAACTTATTATGTATTCAACGTAACCATGTGCCAAGTTGAAAATGAATAGCCTACAATTCTAATTCTAATGTAGGCCCTAAATGTTTTACTACACTTTACGGAAATAACCACGGGTTATAAGATAGGCCTATTTTAAACAAATTTCTAGGCCTACTCTTCGTCATCAACATTTCAAAAGACTAGGCTTTCATTGTAGGTCGCGTAGGTATACAACATATTAGCTCGAATTCGCTTTTCTAAAATCTAAATGAAAGCGAGGCTCAGTCCAGTAGGCGTAGGCCTACTCGAGGCTCCCTGTCACCTCCACCCATGGCTAGGGCTGTGCAAATTAGTAATATTGCCGGAATGCTAAATATCTCCGCCAGTCACTTATCAGCCGATTACAACGAATAGTGGTGCGCGCAGCGAGGGCCTTCCAAGTTACCTAGGTATCCGCGTAATGTTCGGCTCTCGTCAGCGTTGGTGACGTCACTCATTACGGCTCGACACAGACGAAATTTGAGCGCTTATTAATGACGAATCACTTACTGCCGCGTGCCGCCGCTGCGCGCTGACGAGTGAAAGACTGACCGGCGGCGGCAGTAGCCTAATTGAGCGGAATTTGAGACGAAAAACAGGCAAACGAGTACCCGACGACTCATTTCATTACCCGGGTACCCGTTCACAGCCCTACCCATGGCACCAAATCCTACATTGTTGACTTTCACTTTTCATTCATAGGCTAGTAGGTCTATGGATGTAGGCCTAGGCCTATGACTGCGACACAATTTGTCTGTAGCATTGACAATACACGACAAGTCAGAATAAAAGGTCACTGGTCAAAACTGTCAAATAGCACACAAGACTTTTGTAGGCATACCTACGGTCATGTAAGCCTAGCATCTAGGCCTAAAGTTGAAGTAGGTTAACGGTAGGTCACAGGCATAATGCATTGTACGCCCTAGAAATTTAGGAACTTTTCGGTTGGGGGGAAAAATCAAATAGGCCTACATGAAAACAAAAACAAACAAAAAACTGTAAAACCTTTACGTAACGTTGCTAATTTAAGTATAAAGGAATTTCGATTTCAACCGTTAGGTATTTTGTTTAAAATAGCAAGTTTAGACCAGGTCTAGGCAATAATAATAAGGCAGAGGATATTCTTACGGTATGTGTTTTCATTGGTTGTCTCATCATGTGACTCGTCAACAGGCGCACCGTAAGAATAGTGGGTACTTCTATACCTGGGGGGGTCCAACTTTTTACAAGCTAGGCCTAGGCCTACTATAGGGTAAGCGGGGGGAATTGGGAGGTATGTTTAGAAAAAAATTAATTTTATAAATATTTTATATAAATTATGCACAAATACCTACTCCCTTGAATGATATGTTGTTTGCTAAGGTTTAATAAAACATGTGCATTTTAGCAGTTATTAGTGATTAATCATATTATAAAAAGTGGAATTTTATGCTTCAACTACAAAACCACCCAATTACCCCGGAGTGTCTATTTGCACCCACTGAGGTGAGCCGAGGAGGTTTTATGCTATTTTCACCTATGTTCTGCGCATGCGCGGGTGCTTACAAGAAGGAAATAATAATAATATGCTAGATACACCGACGTGAAACAACTCTTTCCTGATAAAAAGGGTGCTTTCAAGAATGTTTTTTTGCTATTTTCACCGACGTGCGCGGGGTGTGTCCAAGGTTAAATTTAATGGCAGGTTCGTTCTTTTGTCCACCAGTGAATTAACCCCATTTCTGATTCTGTATTTTACACCTAGGTGTAATTACACAATTTGAGGTAGACAAAAGAACAAACCTGCCATTAAATTTAAACCTTGGACACACCCCGCGCACGTCGGTGAAAATAGCAAAAAACATTCTTGAAAGCACCCCTTTTTATCAGGAAAGAATCGTTTCACGTCGGTGTATCTAGCATATTATTATTATTTACTTCTTGGAAGCACCCGCGCATGCGCAGAACTGGGGTGAAAATAGCATAAAATATTCATGAAAGCACCTTCGAGTTGTTTATTTCACATCGGTGAAAATAGCATATTTAATGTTGGACACACCCGCGCATGCGCAGAACATGGGTGAAAATAGCATAAAACCTCCTCGGCTCACCTCAGTGGGTGCAAATATCCACAGCCCAATTACCCCCATGGGGGCAATTGGGTGGAGGCCTGAAATCTTCTATAATACACATGCTGTAGAATGGGGGTAAATGGGTGGTGATAGAGGAAGTGAAACTGAAGAGATTGATACCTCACACTTTGTTGTAGGTTAAAAACTAGTGGTTTTATTGAATAATGTTATAATTAATTATATTTTATGCAACGATAAACAAAAAATGCAAATTAGAATAGACTATAACTATTTTTACAGTTTTGTCTTGGTTTTTACTAAAGATACTTAATGTGTGAACAAACTGCAACAAGATTTTCATAATTTTAATATAAAATTAAAAACTTATTAAACTTTAAAAACTTTAAAAAATCACTGAAAAATTGCCATTAGACTAGATTTATAGGTTATGTTGCCCTATGTCAAAAACTTGAAAATGGGGGAAATTGTTGCAGATATCACTGCCATCTAAAAATATCACTAGGTAATTATGCCGTGTACGGTTTTCCGAGAAAAAATGCATAAAATGTTTCCAGCTTTTCACAGTATGTGTAATTGATAGTCCCTAATTCATTTTCAGCTACCGCATTACGATCTTTTCACTGTTACTAATGTTTTTTCGTCTTTTTACCTGTGTAAATTGTGCTGTCACTGTACGTACTGTACGTAGGCCGCCATACTGGTTTGGAAAGCGCTATCTCCTCCGCTACGTCTGTTCCGCTGCGTACACAGCGTAAGAGAGTATTTTTGTTTAAAATAGCGACGTTAAAGGTTAAAAAAGGTATTTTTGTTTAAAATAGCGACGTTAAAGGTTAAAAAAGGTATTTTTGTTTAAAATCAACATGGCAGAGAACAGTTTTAAATTATTCAAGGTGTCGGTGAATTGTTAATTAATAATTAAGTTTTTTCCGTTGTGTTTTACTAATAAAACAAACCTTCAAAACCTTTAACGTCTTTATTTTAAACAAAAATACCTTTTTTAACCTTTAACGTCGCTATTTTAAACAAAAATACCTTTTTTAACCTTTAACGTCGCGATTTGAAACAAAAATACTTTTTTACGCTGCGTACGCAGCGGTAGAGACGTGTCAGAGGAATCACGCTTTCCAAATCAACATGGCGATGTAGTATGTGGACGCACAAATGACGGCTCAATTTCCACTAGTGAAAAGATGAAAAACATTGTTTACAAAATTAAAAACCATAATGCGGTACCTTAAAATGAATTAAGGAACATTAATTACACAACTGGAATATGGTAAGTAAATTTTTTCATCTTTTTTCCTCGGAAAACCGTACACGGCATAATTACCTAAGTTGGTTTCAAGAGCAATCTGGTGGAAAAAGTTTATATTAGAAGGTAAAACATAACTTTGAAGTTCAACTTCTTTACCACCCATTTCCCCAAATGGGGGTAATTGGGTGGTACTTATTTAATTGCTTGTTTTGATTGATAATATTTTGTTCATTGTTGTGATAAATACACAAACAATATTTTTCAATATCTTTAATACTTTAAAACAAGCATTGGATTGAAAATACAATGCTTGGAAATTAATAGAACTCAACTTAACATTTGCAATTGTGAAGTTCTAAATAACTTTCAGTCCTCTTCCATTGACAACAATAAGAAAATCTTCTTTAACAATTATAATTTGTTCATAAACCAACTACATATTGTTAATTATTTAAGAGGGATATCTTATGAGAATTTTAAGATAGTTTGCTCACTTTATCTGTACCGGTACCTAATAACTTGGGAAAATGGAAAAAATAAATGTTCCACCCAATTACCCCCGCTTACCCTACGTCTGCCATCCTGGCGGACGTATAGACGTGGAACGGAAAGGATTTCGGGTGCGCTCTTATCGATTGTATCCTAGAACTAGCGCGGCGCACTGTAGCCAGCAAAAAGTTCGGCTAACCTAGCGAAAATAGTTGTTAATATAAGTTGGACCCCCCCAGTGGCCCTGGGGGGGTCCAGTAACTTCACGGGTTCAACTCTGTCACGGGACCGACTCGGTAGTAACAGTAATCGTTCCGGTTGTTGTTGGTCGAGGTCGAAAGGTATGATTTACATGGCCGTGGACGGTCAAATGTGAACAAATGATTCGCAGTCAGTTGTCAAATATTCGAAATGACATAGATGTGTGTATTATTTCCAATCGGGGAGAAATTGGATTTAAATGGTATAATTTCATGAAAAAAGGGAACGCACGGGACTTTTAGGGGTAGGCCCTTACTAAAGGTAGGTTTTCTTTGAGCATACTATTGTTATTCGTTTGAGAAAGTTAAAAATCTGGCTGTGTTTACGTGTAGGCCAAAACTTATCATCCACCATTTTATACAAATATAACCGAGTCGGACTCGGTTGTCACGGATTATATCGCAACGATATCGACCTCAACTGGGTCGATCACTCACAACCGAGTCGATTACTGTATAGGAAACGCCTGGGTCCAACTCCGTCAGAGTTATAGAATCGCAGTCCAGGTATAGAAGTGCCGAATAGTGTATAGTAATTCTTACGGTCTATGCCTACTATGACCATACACTAGGCAGGCCTAGGCTAGGCCTAACGTCGCTATTTTAAATCTAAAGTACCTACAAAACCTTTAACGTCGCTATTTTAAATCTAAAGTAGGGCCTACCTACAAAACCTTTAACGTCGCTATTTTAAATCTAAAGTAGACCCGCCTAGCCCTACCTTCTGATCAAAAACTGGGCATACCAAACGAAAAAGTTTGCTCCATGCCGTAAGAATATAGTGTGTAGTAATTCTTACGGCATGCCGTAAGAATATCCACTCCGTATTAATAAAGACTGAATTGAATTGAATTGAACCAGTAGGCCTAGGCCATAGCCTAGTCTAGCCCTACTAGGTAGACCTACCTAAAAATACATGAATAGGCCCTCGGCTAGGCCAAGCCTATTGCACAGTAATAAGCAGACCCAAGGCCTCAATTTAGGCAGGTATAGATAGTTTGTACATAAATTGTTTGCCCAACCATTTCATTACATTTACTTAGGTAGGCTTAGGCCCTACAGTAGGGTCTAGGCCTAGCCTACATCACAAACAATGAATTATTCTAAAATGTAACTAGGGCTAGGGCTAGGGGTTTGTGTATTTATCCAAATTCAATGGCCTAGGGTAGGCTAGGCCTAGGCCCTAGGCCTACTAGCCCTGGCCCCTACCTACTAGACCTTCATGGGCCAAAGTCATGAATATATAAGACCTGGGCTAGGGCTGGGCCCTAGGCCTAGGTAGGACTTTGTTTACAATTAAAATTATCACTGTGGGAGATCCTAGGGGATGTTTTTTTGGAACTGGTTCGGTTGAGAGTGGCCAACTTTTAAACACTTGTAAACTGTGTTGTGTGTGTTAAGGTTTTGAAGGTTTTTTGTTTTAAAATAGCGACGTTAAAGGTTTTGAAGGTTTTTTTTGTTTAAAATAGCGACGTTAAAGGTTTTGTAAGGTTACTTAAAGTGAGTGTACGGCTCGGTGGAAGTGCTGGTGAAAAGTTGGCCACTCTCAACCGAACCAGTACCGTTTTGTTTACACAAAGGCTGGGCCCTAGGCTAGGCCAACACAAACGATTGATAAAAATGCCCTAGCTTTGTTTGTGTAGGCCTAGGTAGGCTATCCAATCCCTATTCAATGGCCCTAGCGCAACCTAGGCCTAGGGCCTAGCCTCTGCTAAAGTGTACGGCTATACGTCAATGGAAGGAGCCTAGGCCCTACCACTTTCTTATGATAATTACAACAGTTACACAATATTTCATGAAGGCCTATCATGGATTAATAACGAAAATAACTTACCTTAAAGGTTCACAGGCGTTTAAATCAATCATAATTTTTCTTGAGTGACTGGTAGAGGCGGCCATTCTTGGCATCTTTTTATGCCTACTAGGTAGTTCAAAACACAGCTTTAAAAAACCTATTGCACTATGAAACAGTGCACAAATGTATTTTAATCGTTAATTAAAATTTAAAAAAATATTTTGAAAATGCCATCACAAGGCTGACTTACTACACAAGCTCCCTAATATATCCAAAGTTGATACAGTGTTGCTGTTTTGACCAAACACACCAAATTTAAATTTTAAAAGGCCGGGGCATCCAAAGGGATGGGGTTTTGAATACATTTTTTATTTCTTTCGTGTGACATGGTGTGACCATGGAGCAAGAAAGATAAAAGTTTAATTCATGTGGGTTCCTTTTCAATACTGCCTTGACTGTTGTTTCCAAATTGATTCATGTTGCCTGTTGGTTCCTTGTGAACCCCATTGCATCCTGTTGAATCCCGTTGGCCATTTTCAATCCTGTTGAATTAAAACCGATAGTTTGGTTTATGTAGAATCCCGTTGGTTCATTTTCAATCCTGATGAAACCGATTGGTTCCAATTGAATCAGGTTGGTTCATGTTGAATCCCGTTGGTTCATTTTCATTCCTATATTGAAACCGATTGGTTCCTATTGAATCCCGTTGGTTCATTTTCAATCCTGTTGAAACCGATTGGTTCCAATTGAATGACGTTGGTTCATGTTGAATCCCGTTGGTTCATTTTCATTCCTATTGAAACCGATTGGTTCCAATTCAATCCGGTGGTTCCATTTTAATCCCGTTGAATCCTAGCGGATGGATCCGATTGGTTGCCGTATATCCCATTGAATACAGTTGGTTACATTTGTGTACGAACACATTTAAACCAGGTTGGTAACAGTTCCCGTTGAATACAGTTGGTTACATTTGTGTACACACACATTTGAATCAGACTGGTTACAGTTCCCATTGACTACTTTTGAATCCATTTGGTTACAAACTGAGTTCCTGTTGACAACGGCAAAACACATTTGAATGCAGTTGAACACAGTTGAATACATGCAAGTATTCAACTGTATTCAACTGGAATTTTTAGCAGGGATAGAAAATAAATATACCCAAAAATCAAAGAGATGTTTCCACGTGAGGTCCATCACTCGGAATTAAGCTAGTACCGGTATCTCTTGAATTCGTCACTTCCATCACACCTCCAAGGTAGGTAAGCTGTTGCGATACTATTCCTATTCCAACACTTTACATTACAACCAATTGGTATATAATCAACATCCTAATTTATAGGGAATCAGCTGTTTACAAAATACATAGGCCCCATGTATAAAACAGTTGTAGACTTGTTGATGAAGAAAATAAATTATGTTCTGAGAAGACCAAAACTACCTACTTCTTTCTACTTTAATAGGGTATGCATTCTCCCAATATTGTGACAAAAAATATTATTTTCATGACTGACTTTTACATTATTATTGCTTATAAACACTTTCCTTTGACAATGCTTAGTTATTTTGAAATATATCTTGTTCATTATCTTTATTATTACCTTTGCAAGCTAATGTAAATGGTTGTTGTGTCAAATCTGGACACTCGACAACATCCACTTTCACTTCAGAAAAGTTTGATGTCATTCCTTTGCTGAGCACTGAAAACAAAATAATCATGTATAAAATAGTAGCAAATTTTATTCCAGTCAGGAAGAAAATAGAACTAATTACTAGGGATGCACAACAATAAAATAATAATTATCAATTATAAAAAAGGTGACTGCATTATCGATAGCTAGCCTATTGGTGAAAACGGTCCGACTTAACCGGTTGGCAGGGTATGATCAAAATTAAATGTCTCAAAAAGTCAAAACCAAATTTTTACGGTAAAAATTAGCGTGAGCTTTTGTGATACTAAATACCAACTGATCATCGAATTGTTATCATAAAACAAGAATTGAATACCAGTGGTATGGCGCCCCGGACCTTGTTAGATTATGTTTGATATGACATGTTTTTTTAGATAACGTAATTTGATATTATTTTCTTCACCGATAATCAAAATATTATTGAATATCGATTATTATGGTACATACATAATTACTATAACTTACCACTAGCTACATCTCCCAATGGTGGACAGTAGAGTGATTTTTTTTCCACTGGTGGATTTTGTATTACCTTTGTTGCCATGGCACTGATACTCTTAGCTGGATTGTTACTCACTAATGTTTATGCATAAATTTTCTTCAGGAGTAGGTATCTTCTATTGACTATTTCAACTGCAATATGCTGAAATAAATAATTATCCAAGTATGCTAGGTGATAAAACGTGCCAGGTAAGGTATATATACTAGATTGTATGTCGTAAAAGTGATGGCTGAAAAAAATCTTATCTCTTTCTTTGATTGGCAGTGCAATAGTAATGATAAAGAAGATAATACCCAAGGACATTAATATCAAATGCTGTACTAGTAAACAGACTTAAAATGTTTTTAAGCATAAACAATACATGGAAAACCGTATACTAGACTATAGAGTGAGTGATAAGAACAAAAGACTCCCTATGGTACTTTTCACAAGCCAACAGCCAATTGCCATGTTGAATACACCGGTTCTCGATAGATCACCGAAGTTAAGCAACATCGGGCGTGGTCGGTATTTGAATGGGTGACCACTTGGGAACACCACGTGCTGTTGGCAAAGGGGGTGAAGCAGATCGCCAAAGTGTGTCCCCGATTGAAAACGATCTTGCACTGTCACCCTTAGCCGCTCTGCGGAGAACAATGTTCATAACATGTTTCTGGTGTTGGATAATTTTTATTTTTTAAATCAATAAATACTTTATTTGTTATTTTTCATATGATTCATTTAATGTTAACTTGTATCTATTGGAAATTAAAAAGAAATAGGACTACTTCAAATATTAAAACCAGTGGTATATGCAGGAATATAATTTTTGGGGAGGGGGGTGCTTTGACAAACGACTCAATGGGGTGGGGGTGGGGGAATAGTTCTGCCTGACATTTAAAAATTATACGTATTTTTAAAGTGGCTTTTATGTGTTTTAGAAGAAGTTAAAGGGGCTTTACTGAATGGAACAAAGAGGAATTAATAGATGGACGTAATTTTTTGCGTAAACGTAGATGATTTGCAGAATATAATATTATAGCTGAGATTTTTTTTTTGGGGGGGGGGCAAGCCCTCTGAGACCCCCCCCTGGATATTCCACTGATTACAACCATATATATATTACGATCACTTTATGGCCGCATCCCTATTTTGACCACTAAAAGTGTGAAAAAGATGATATCACAAATGGCGGCATCCCACTTATATAATGCAATAATTAAACCGATTTTAAACAATATTGCAATGGCTTAAAACAGTTGAAGATGGCCAATAAGCAATAGGCTGTCATCAAAATATTGTGTAGATTTGGTTCATTTAATTATCTCTAAATGCAGTGGACAGTCCAACAAAATAATTTCATCCTTAAAGTTTCAATTCAAAGACAGCAGACTGTTGCAGTAGGTACTAGTACTCCTGTTCCATTGATTCAGATATAAAATGCACCAACAATTCAGAAGAAGGTAGTCTAGTGGGGCCTACCTGTAGGAGACCTGGGTTTAAATCTCAGTTGGTATGGATTTTGTAATTTCTGGATTGTATTAAATATTACCACAATATTCAGTTACCTATGTTATATGTAGATTGCCAAGTGGCTAACTGAGATGGAATCAAGGTGAATTGTGGGATATTGGCGCATCAAACAAAGCAAATTATGTTAAACATAGTTCGCATGTCCATTCGATGGCAAAATGCCGTTGCGGCAAACTCGCCACCTGATTGGTCGCGCACCCCAAACCCTTAGCTGTAACCTCACCTTTAGAAACACAGGCACCTCCATTTTTACTTAATAAAATGGTATAATAATAATAATAATAATAATAATAATAATAATAATAATGTGTTGAATCCAGCAAAGCCCCCCCCCCCGAGAACTGTCATTCGCCCCCCCGGGAATAAATTGACTACATGCACTATATATATATTCCTTGATTTTTTAAATGTCACTTTGCCGTTTTTGAAAAGGCACAAACATATTGCTTTGAAGGTTGTTAAGGTTTATGTTTGTAACTGAAATCAAATAGGCAGACACTACGAAAAACGTGTGGACAACTCATGAGGCCAAGAACTAGATTTGTAAATGTATGGTCATTCGAAGGGCTCTGACTTCTGTTTAGGGAATTCCCAATTATGTCTTCTTTTGTATATTGGCTCGCAGTCGCGCCTTGAGAGGATATGCGCTTGCAGGACTGATACAGACAAGTATGTTGGGTAAATGGTCAGTGTAGGCCCTTTTCGATGCCAAAACACTATTATCAGATAACAAATGCGTAGGCATCCTCTAATAGGAGGGGTCAACGCAGTTTTCCTTGTATATTAGGCTAAACACTGATACTTGCTTCCTATTAGTCGAATTTTATAAAATCGTGCTGTGATTGGTAAAAAAAAAACAGTTTTTCACCCTGTTTGGAAAATATTGTATTTGTTTTTGTTGCTAAAATGACCCGTTTTGTGAATCTGGCGGTTTGAAGGTTAAATCTAGCGGATATTTAGGAACTTTTAGCGTCCACAACACACAAAAACTACATTATTTTGGTCTTGCATTCAGACCACAACTTTTTTTCTAAAACGCACCAAACGCACTCTAAAAACCTGATTTTCAAAATTTTCACCTGCGGCGCTATTGTTGGGGGGCTTCGTACTTGGTCCCTATGTAATACCCCCGGGATCTTAGATAGCCCCCCTGGGATGAAAAGTCTGAATTCAACACTGATAATAATAGTAATAATTATAATAATAGTACTATACATAGCCTATATAAATAATTTAATTTATTCTATAAATAATTTGCATTTAATTTATTTTTTAAATTTTATTTTAATTTAGTCCTAGTTTTGTCAAATTTTATTGTTAATAAAATTTATAAAAAATGTATACCATGAAAAACTGCTTGAATCTACTGTTAAGTGCCCTAAAACAACACTTTAAACTACGGTAACTAACTAACTAAACTACATAACTAGGTATAGTAATGAAAATAAACTGAACTGAACTGATGTTGCTAAAATATATTTTTTGTAATATTATTTGTTAATTTATATTTTGTATGTAAACACTTGTTCCTAGCCAAAACTTTGGACCTAGGTATATCTTGAGTGTAAATATTTGCTCTCTTTGTAGTTTGTGCAGTATCTATACATGTTTAACCTTGGTTTTATAGTAGGCGACTATGACGCCGTTATGTTAGTAGGTAGGCCCTACTTGGACAGAAATTTATAAAGTGTCTATACACACGTTATTAACAATGTTTAACTGACCAAGAATAGGACATTATTAAATTGGTGGCTGCATAGCTCAGTTGGTAAGAACATGGCCGGAAAAGCTTAAGTCCCGGGTTCGATCCCCAGTTTAGGCACTTTTGTAATTTCTGTCTAAAGTACTAATATATATATATATATTTATTTGTTTTTCCCCCTACAACGAGACAGCTTGACGAAACCTATTATATTTGTATCATTACAGATCAAAATATATGGTGAATAAATTATATTAACCTATTTTATCTTGTAAATCAAAATCAAAATCAAAATTTCCAATTTATCAGTTATTTCAGTTTTCTGCATGCATTGATACCATTTTACAGAATAGAATTGCCAAGCGTTTTTGGTGATTGTGATCGAGTGGTGCGCGAACTCGCAATTACTCACAATGTGAAAATATTAACCAGTCACAACCCTAATTTTTATTTTCTATCAAAGCCAATATGAAATCATGTGATATATGGTACTGTATTATCAAAATACTCAAGTCAGCACTTATCATCATCGTCACATCTTCACACATCTTATTATCTTATAGCTATGACCATGACCACGGTGAGAGGTGACCCCATACTAAAGTAATAATGTGGAATAGTAACTGCATGTTAGGCCCCTACCTGTTGCGCATGCACTGGTCAAATGTAAATTCAAAACACCGCTCTGACAGGACCACCAGCGCAAAGATGTTGTTATAAAACTACTTCTAAATTCTTTGCCTTTTCTTTTGGTAAGGCCTGAAATGAACACAAAGTCCAGATTGCACTCTCTACTGCCTCTTGCAGCTAATACGAACACGAGACTATAATAAAAAACCAACAACAGCTGTGTACATTCCTAAAAATCTACGTAATGTTATCTTGTTTCTGGTTGAACGAGTTTGTTTGTTATGAATGAGAAGGATAGAACGACAACTCACCGCGTCCGTGAGAGAGAGAGAGAGAGAGAGTGCAAGAGCAAGTGAACAACAAAATGTTGGTAGCACTTGGATTGGAATGTCAACATCTTGTTTCAAGGCCGTGTTCCTAGGCCTAGGCCTAGCACAAATAATTATAATGAGTTTATTTGTTTAACAATCGCACAACATGAAGCAATTCAAGCTAATTGTGCACCATAAAAATTTTAGTGGTATGTATGTGTATTAATGATATTTTATGAAGGGAAACTCCTCGTCTACGGGTTTAGCCTACATTGTTTCTAGGTTATGTTTTCTACCCTAGCCCCTCGTCTGCAATGCACTTGGTAATAAATTAGGCCTGGCTAGCTTGGCCTAGATTGAGATTGCTGGCCTACGTAGATCTAACTAGAATCTATCGATGATAATATAGTGTGAAAACTGAACAGTAGGCCTAGACTTGCTATGCCTATCTAGGTAGGCCTAGGGGTCTAAGGCCCTAACCCTATGGTTTTATGCCTTTCCATGGGGGGATGGTCCATGGCATCCCTAGCTTCTCTTCCCATACTTCCATAGTAGGCCTAGGCTATACCCCCTACCCCTAGTAATTTTTAAGCCCTGATTGGATGGAATTGGTTTCACATATTAGGCCTATTCATTGTTGGCCTAGTCTTGGGGATAACAAAGAATAATAATAATAATCCTTCTTTATTTAGCACAGTTGCTATTGTACATTCACACATCAGCGCATGATTATCTTAAATTTACAATAAAGTCACATATAGTTTTCTTAAAATTACTTATGTTTCTAGTTTCTTTTAACTTTATGGGCAAGTTATTATACTCTCTTACACTCTTATAAAATAAGCTATTGCTAAAAACCCTAGTGGTACAATGCTACAATGCAACGTTGGAAGCGAATTTGGAATGTCTTCGGTTTATGCCCCCTCCGGGGGGGTATGAACCGAACCCCACACACAAAAAAATAGGCCAGGCCTAGGCCTAGCCCTACTTGTTTTTTCTTGTTTTTAATGCTTTTTGATGCATGTTGACAATGTTCGTAAAACTATTATTATGTACCTACAAAACCTGAAGATAATATTTCTAGGTAATTGTGAACAATTCCGTAGGCCCTATTGTGTCAAAACGTGGGGGGGAAAAAAATGTAAAAATACACCTAAAACATCATTAAATGCAATTTCTGACCGGCGCAACAACAAGTAGCCCCAACCTCATTTTTAACGGAAAGGATTTCGGGTGCGCTCTTATCGATTATATCCTAGAACTAGCGCGGCGTACTACAACTAGGCGGAAAGTTCGGCTAACCTAACGAAAGTACACCGCCATAGGCCTTGGCTCGGCCTACAGACAGCCTAGAAGGTGTACTGTTTTTAACAATTTTTAACACACTTTTTACACATTTCCAAGGTAAGCGCCGTTGTGAAACGTTAATATATCGACTAGGGATGCTTAGTAAAGCCTTTTTGAAAGTTATTTTTCAACTCTGACAATAATACGGAATTGTTCATAATTATATAATAATATAATATAATATATAATAATAATGCAAAAATTTTTGAAAAAATTTTTGAAAGAACATTTCACAACAGATTAATGTCATTTATTGATAAGCACAAGATTCTCCCTGCCAATCAACATGGCTATCAAAAAGGCAAATCCACTATCACTGCAATGTTCGAATTTCTTTCAAATGTTTATTCTGCCCTAGATCGCGGTGACTCTGCGATAGGCGTGTTTTACGACTTAAGCAAAGCTTTTGACACCATTGATCATAATATTCTACTCGGTAGACTCCACTCAGTTGGCATTAGAGGCATAGCTTATGACTGGGTAAAATCCTATCTGTCTAACAGAGTACAAGTAGTAGAAGTTAAGGATATTGTCAACAACACTCATGCCAATGTCAAGTCCCTTCCACGATACCTTCTTAGCGGTGTCCCGCAGGGCACTATTCTGGGTCCAGCGTTTTTTCTTCTCTATGTAAGTGGCATGCCGGTAATCTTTGATTTCGGCTCGTTAACACAGTATGTGGACGATTCCAGCCAACTCTTTACAGCACCTTCCCCCTTAGTTAACAATCTTATCATAATGGCCAACAAGGAGGTAGATAACATGTCCAACTACTGTAGGCCTACCACAAATCTTTTAGCTCTTCAAACCTCCAAATCATTTGTCTTAAACTTTCATTCTCCACACTCTCCAGTAAACTCAAGCCCTCTAATACGTCTAAACTCAAAAAGCATTGCTTGCTCCGAGTTAGTTGAATTCTTAGGTCTAGCCATCACAGCAACTCTGGATTGGTCTCCCCAGATTGAAAAAGTTTCGTCTAAATTGAGAAGTCGTTGCTTCATGCTTAGAAAGCTGAAACAAATTGTAAATTCGCAAACTTTGCTAGCGGTATATTACGCTCATATCCACTCGCATATAGCATACGGACTAATGTTCTGGGGCGCCTCATCGCAAGCAATCCGTGTCTTTCGCATTCAAAAGCGAGCCATCAGAATCATGGTTGGAGCCAATAGGAGAAAATCCTGTAAAGAATTATTTAGAAATCTAAAAATACTGACTCTTCCATGTATCCTTATTCAAATCTGTGTAATCTTTGTTCACAATAATCCTGAATGGTTTCCCCGCAATTCACAAATTCATCACCATGGCACACGCTCGCAAATCAACATTCATATCGACTCTTTCAGCACATCCAAGTTTACCAAAGGACCATTGGCTCTATGCTCAGCCCTCTATAACAAATTACCAGCAGACATCAAACTCATAAATACAAGCAGGCACATAATTTTTAAGGCTAGAGTAAAATCATTTCTGCTTGACAAGTGTTTTTATTCTATTGATGAATTTGTAAATCAGAATGACCGACAAAACCAAACTTATAAACAGTCTTTTATTATGTCAGCACCTTCACTATGCCTTGGGTATGTTAATATGCTTGTCAGTATAATGTTTTGTCAACTTAAACTTATATTGTTGTATTGTTCTTTATTGCATGTTAAAATTCACATTTTACCATTATTGGTCAAGCCCCCAATGAGCCTGGCGGCTCGCTATAGGGGGCTTTCAGCAATGGATTACCCTTACCCTTTTATGTTATTAACTTTTGTTCTAGACTGAATTATAATTATTATAAGTATTTTAAGTATGCTCTACCTAGAATAGATATCTAAGTATATAAAGTATATCTGTGTATTAGAATATCTACTATTTCACACTCTCTTCGGAGCAGTGCATATCTGTACCATGTACACGATCAAAATGAAATAAAGAATTATTATTATTATCTACCTAGGCCTATTTCTATTTTTGGCAAAACTCCTTTTTCGGTTGAAAGTCCTTTATATTTAGGCCTAAAATAGAAACGTTAAAGGTTTTGTAGTTTTTTTCACATCAAATGTTTTAAAAAATGGGGCCTATGCACCGAAGAGGTTCTACAAATTCAACATGGCTGCACTTCAGTCAGCCTAGCAATAACCTTTTAAATTGTATAAATATGAAATATCTCTGACGGGCTTTGACACGCAAAGAGGAGAATTCAAATGAACTTTGGCCTACTTAGCAAAAACGCAAAGCGTAAATTACAAATGGCGGAAGTTGGCTTTGGCAAGGCACGGAACCGCTATGAGTGTATAGCCCTTGTGTGGCTCGTTGGTCTTATGCTGCTTGTTGGTCTTGTGGTTAGAAGCTCTGCCTCCAGTGCAGAAGGTCCAGGGTTTGATGCTCACTTTAGGTGGAACTTTTTTAACTTCTGATGTGGATTTAGGAATGTGTAAACGGCAACTTTGAAGCCGTCCTAGCCAGAGCTGCCCAATTTTGTTAAGTTCCCTACAAGTTTACAGTACTCTACTAACCGCGTTTCAGCGACCGTTCTCCCAATGCCAACCTTTCCTAATAGGCTAGTAATTGTTACTCAATATTTTCCACTTTTGAGTGGTTGACCTTGAGATAAAGTGATGAACAAAAGAGGTCACACCCACACACCATTTTTTCTTGGTGTTTTTTTATCTCTAGGGTGGAATAGGTAATTTTTTTGCAAGTGTCTTGGCAAAGAGGGTGTTTATAATTTTAGTCACATTAGGCCTATGTTAGGCCTACTAAACGTTTAAACAAACAGTTTTTTTTTGTTAGGTACCTACCCAAGTTTACAAAAAGTAAATACTGAAGGCTATGACATTTTTTATTTATCGGGTTGTTTCGTAGCGGCGGTAGTGATATCTTTCTGTCATGGTCTTCGAAACGTCGACAGAAAGATATCACTACCGCCGCTACGAAACAACCCGATAAATAAAAAATGTCATCAACGGGTAGCGAGACATTTAAAAGTTTTACTGAAGGCTATGTTTATGTGGAGCTGTAGAGGTGGGAAAGTATAAAATTGTAGAGGAAACAGTTAAAAACTTACTGTCCAAAAAAGAAAATACATTGTGTTATTGCCCTATGATGTTAAGGCTATTCCAGAGCACTCTTACCGATATTTTGAAAGTCAACAGAAAATGGCTAAAAGTTGGTTGGTTGAAAGATGAACTTGAATAAAAAAGGAAAAAAAATATCTTTTTTTGGACGGGACAAAAGCTCTATTTTGGCCCAAATATGCAAATTTTGGTTCATTACGGAAATGAATGTTTTAGATGCAATATTTAATTTTTAGCTATGATTTTTTTTTATTGCTTCAACACACTTTTGTCTCTGGACTGAGTACAAGGGAAACTAATTTTATGAAATAACTTTTGATGAACGATTTTTTTCGTGTTCCGGTTCAAAACTCTTTTTTGTACCATGTGACAAAAAAATCGTACATCGAACATTATTTCAGAAAATTCTTTTCCCTTATACTCAGTCCAGAGACAAAGGTGTGTTGAAGCAATAAAAAAAATCATAGCTAAAAATTAAATATTGCATCCAAAACATTCATTTCCGTAATGACCCAAAATTTGCAAAGAATGGCCAAAATAGAGCTTTTGTCCCGTCCAAAAAAAAGTTATTTTTTTTCCTTTTTTATTCAAGTTCATCTTTCATCCAACCAACTTTTAGCCATTTTCCGTAAACTTTCAAAATATCTGTAAGAGTGCTCTGGAATAGCCAAGTAAACAAATAAATTTCTACTAAAACTAAATGCTAGGCTACCTGAATGGGTAAAAAGTGACACTATCTTCACGTTGCTTTCATTTAAAGTTGTAAATAATCTAGTACCAGTGTGCGGTGTGCCTACTTTACTGATAACCCACATTATTTGTTTTAGGGGAAGATTTGATCATTAATCCCAAAGACTATCCCGGGGTAAAAAAAGGTGACATCGTGGAAATATACCACCCAGAAGATGAATTTAGTCGACTGCTATTACAAATAACATCGTTTAAAGAAGACTTGCAAACACGAGGTAAGACTTTTTAGTAGGTAGGCCCTACCTACCTAGTCTACCAGTATATCCCTGTAGGTAGGTATTTATTTTTACTAGGAAAACGACAAAGTCGTTGTTAGACGAGTGAGCAAGTCATGTGTTGAGTAGCCTACCAGGTAACATTCCCTTTCATCTCCCTACCTAAGACTGGATCAAGCATGGATCTTTCCTCCCTAGCCTCTCATAGGCTAGAGTGGCGCAGTTGACGCGCCCTTATATCAACTAGTCCGCTTCGCGAACGCTTTTTTTAGTCGCGTTGATGGATGAGCTTTTTTGTAAGTTTTTAGTTTGCGTGGGACCACATTACCTTTGCAAATTCTTTTTGAATGCATTGTTAGTGATTGTTGTCAAGTTTCTATTTTTAGGCCTATGTACTTGTTAATTGTTAAATTATAAGCCTAAAAAAACTCATATTAAAACCTTTATTCTATGGATTCTGGCTAACTTTTTCAACTTTTTCTTTCAAAAAGCAATACATTACCATTACCACAGATAATAGAGTGCCATTACCTTAATCAGAGGCGCGTTTACGTTATTTGGGGCTTTAGGCGCGAGGAATTACGGAGCCCATACGTATGAATGGGGGGTCTGGGGGGGTAGCCCCCCAGCCAATGCGGGTCCGGGGATCCGATTGTTATTATTTTTTCACAGAACCTTAATTTTATGAGTTTATATATTCGTGTGAAATTTGAGAGCAATCGAAAAATTATTTCTCGTGATAATCAAAATTTTACGATTTTTTTTTATTTTTTTAATTTCTTCGACTAAACACATGCTTGCCGATTGTAATGATTTTTTCGCAGCTAACCTTAATTTTATGAATTTATATATTTGTGTGAAATTTGAGCTTAGGCCTAATCGAAAAATTATTTCTCATAAAAAATGCAATTGTATACTTTTTTTGTTTAAAAAAATTACGCTCATCCAACAACGCGCTTGAAAAAGCGTTCGCGAAGCTTCCTAGTATACTTAAAAGCCATTAGACCAAAACTAGGCCCTAATTGCTTTAAAAAAATAAAAAAATCGACCATTGATTATCTCTACTAGGTGTTATCGTTGCGTCCCAGATGCAGAATATTAACTTTCACAAACACATACTCTAAAGACAAATTAGGAAATAAGAATATGTACATATTACAATGCATCTACATTTTACCAAAGCGATTAATTGGTCGAAGATGATAATATTAAATTACTAAATGAATTAATACCCAAGAAAGTATATATTGGCAGTGACGAGCACAGAAAAACAATATGGAAATATATTTATTTGGGGGCCCCCTAGATCAAGGGGCCCTAGGCGCGTGCCTAGTGCGCCTAGGCCTAAAATCGCCACTGACCTTAATGTCCATGTAAAATATGAACGTTGTAGCCCCACCCGTTTGGTCAGAATCGGCCTAAATGTCACGAAAATATCGCACTAAAAATCGAAAAAAATAATAAAAGTACAATATTCATGAGAAATATTTCTTCGATTGTACCCAAAAACGTGTCAGGTCTAAGTTCAGAGATTTCGGAGGTCCCCTCCAATTTTCATCAAGATTGCATATGTCGTTTGCCCGTTAGACTGCGAACAGACACAAAAAAAACAACAACATTGGATCTAAATTTTTTGAGGGGTCAGTGAAATTGAAGTCTTTGCTTTGCTCATCCAATAGACTCAAAACCTCATTTATACCTTAAGGTAACCCTATATTAATCAACTTAAATGCAAGTGTTCCCGGGTACTCAACACATGACTGGCTCATTTGTATAACAACGACTTTGGCGTTTTCCTAGTCTAATTGGCAAGGGTGCCTTTATAGCCTACCCGAAATGTTGGAGACCCGGGTTCAAACAACGGTCGGGAAAGATTTTTTTATTTTTGGATTATTTTATTATTTCTGGAAAATTATAGAACAATAGGCCTATGTTTTAAAACTAGGAAAACGCTAAAGTCCCGCCGTGTTGATGGATGAACGTCAGTTTTTAGTTTGCGTGGGACCACTTTTCCTTTGAAAGTGCTTTGTGAATGTATTGTAGGTGATTGTTGTCAAGTTTCTTTTGTTACCTACTTGTTACCTACCTATTTGTTATTATAAACCTCAAAAAACTCACATTAAAACATTTATTTCTATGGATTCTGGCAAACTTTTTCAACTTTTTCTTTAAAAAAGTAGGCCTACTTCATCACCATAACTTTAATGTCCATGTGAAATATGAACGTTGTAGCCCCACCCGTTTGGTCAGAATCGGCCCAAATGTCACGAAAATATCACACTAAAAATAAAATAAAAATCGTAAAAGTACGTTTTTTTATGGGTTCTGGTTACCTTTTTCAACTTTTTTTTTTGCAAGGTAGGCCTACTACATCACCATAACCTTAATGTCCATGTAAAATATGAACTTTGTAGCCCCACCCGTTTGGTCAGAATCGGCCCAAATGTCACAAAAATATCGCACTAAAAATAGAAAAAAATCGTAAAAGTGCGATATTCATGAGAAATATTTCTTCGATTGTACCCAAAAACGTGGCACGTCTAAGTTCAGAGATTACGAAGGTCCCCTTCAATTTTCATCAAGATCGCTTATGCCGCTTGCCCGGAATCGTGGGAACAAACAGAAAAAAAAACAAAACATTGGAGCTAAATTTTTTGAGAAGTCAGTGAAATTGAAGTTTTCGCTTCGCTCGTTAGCTCATCCAATCATACATTAGACCTACCAGTACTATGGAAAACAGAGCCAGTACGAAATACGAGTAATGATTTCAAGGTCTACTAAATCTCCCAACAGAATGACGGGTTACCTTAACCCTTATCGGTCATTTGTCGGACTGGATCCGACAAGGGTATTTTGCACACTTACTACAACCCCATGAAATTTAAAAAAAAAGTTAAAAAAAAATGATTTTCTTTTTTTGAAATTTTTTGATGTATTTTTTTATCTTGTAAGTGTTTCCATGTAGTTTCTATAGTAAATTGTTCCACCGCCTTTTGAATATTAAAAAAAAATTGACCCGAAAGGTAGGGATGGGATAGTGTAAACGTGTACTCGTTTTAGGCCTAATGCCTTTACACGTTTACTGTTTCTACGAAAATTGGCTAACAAATATGTGTGTGTGTCCCTATGCTGTGTGCGGCCAGCCGCTTGCCGGCCAAAATCTCGTTGTGCCGTGCAATCGGTGCAGGTCACAGCAGCTGAAAAATTGATTGTAGCATTGTTATTAGTTGGGCCTTCTGCCTACCCCTCGTGAGATCTTCTGGTATCGTTACCGCTTATCCCCCCTCCTCCCGCCTCGCTGTCACGACAACTGACAGATACAAGAAGCAGACTCTCCGTCTCCAGGCATGTGTTTGCCCGCTCGGCCGCTCCGGTCGGCAATTCATCGTTTGTCTCTCGTCTATCATGACGTGTGTGAAATACAAATATACACCATTTTTTTTAGCAAGTGGCAAACATTACACAGTGTACGTGTACACGCGCTGACAGCCAAGAGTGTGCACATTTAGGAAAGTACATGCATTTGCCCATCCCTACCGAAAGGGTTAAGCGTGCAAGATTCGATACACCTAGGTCACTGCATGCCATGACGATAACGGAAAGCTTATTGACCCGGAACAAAATAGAACAAGAACACACACTTAAAAACAATTAACCAAGGTCACTTACACAAAATCAAATCCGAATTTTCGAGTCACACATCCTGACTCTTCCTCAAGCAGAGGCTAACTGACGCCCGTGCGGTCTTCTCTCTTTGGGCTGGCGTGCAGGTACAATGTTGACAGGGAGGGGGTGGCTGCGTGCTCTGTTGACATCTGGAAAAACTATTGGGATCCACATGGGGTGGAAATCAAACGACAGCTGGCCGACAGGGGGTGTGTGGCTGCATGCCATTAAAGCAGCTTCCTTTATTTTTCTCTTGAAGACGTTTTCTTCTGATAGAAGGGCCAATGTGTTGTTCCACATGATCATGTGTGAAGTTTCCTCCACGTGGTTTGCGATAAGGGAATTCTGTGCATCATTGGAAGTTAGAAGCAAAAAGAAAGGAGAAAAAGCACCCCTCGGATTTTGCATGGGTACATGTATAGAATCGATTGAATTCATCGGATTATACTGATATTTACAAACTGTAGTAAGGCCTACCTCGTTTTTCTCTGGTACTTGCAAATGATACTACAAAGTTCACAACAACCCTGGCCACGACACGTATTGAGTCAAATGCATCCTCTTGCTGCTCACGTCAGGCTCTGAGGTAGACACAGGTGCAAACAACTTGCATCAACATTTCTTGTTTCCTTAAAAAAGAAATTGTGCCAGTGGCCAAAGTAATTGGATGAGCAAAGCAAAGATTCCATTTCACTAGGGGAACATGCTGTACCTTGGACATAGTTGTACCTTGGACCATTCAAGATATCTCTGCTATCTTGTGGTAAAAAAAATAGCCAAAATTTCTAGTTGTTAATTATGCCACTAGGTGTCAGACTTTACCAAACTGGGATGGTGGTAGAAAACCTAGCATCATTAAAAAAATAATTTGTGTTTTCAACCATTCAAAGTAAATATTTTGCATGTTACTATTTTGCTTTTTAAAGCCTTGAATGATATTTACTGCTAAAACACTTTATTAAGTCTGAGAACCATGTTTTGATGTATAGTTATACCAATTACATAAAACAGGCAACTTAACCTCAAACTAAATTGGAGGGAAATCAAAAAGTGACGTGCTTGGTTGTACCTTGGGTCACCTTGTAGTAATGTACCTTGGACCATGTCCAAGGTACATTTAACATGGCATTTCCTTTACCATGGTAGGCCAATTCGTTTTCTTTCTTTAGATAATGCCACAAAGTAAAGAGGGCAGGGGAAGGGTGAATTTAGTAGAGTTGGGGGGGGGGGCGCAAAGCGCCGGGGGGGGAAGCATAAAATGCGTTGCCATTGTCAGCTAGGCCCCCCCCCCTTGGCACTTCGCGCCCCCCCCCCCCCCAACTCCACTAACCTACTATCCACTTTCTAGGGGAGGGGGGGGGGGGGCTAGCTGACTACGGCAACGCACTTCATGCTTCCCCCCAACCTCCTAACTTACTTTCCTTTTCGGGGGGGTCTAAGTACCGAATTTTCTTTTTATATTCTATAATTCAAAATGGCTGGCCTTAATAATATTTTTAGTCAATAGAAATATAACTATACACTCCCACTCTTTAAATATGAAGTACTAACAAGAAAGAAAACATTAAGTAGGCCTATAGGCCTATCCTTCAATTTTCTACGTAATATATGTACATAATTCAAGGTATAAATTACATGGTCCAAGGTACGAATTACATGGTCCAAGGTACATCGCTATGCTGTACCTTGGACCACTTTGCACTAATTATTAAAATGGTTAATTTATAGCAATAATTGTAAAGTGCCATATACAATAAAATCAACAAAGTTTGTACAAGGCATGTTCTAGCAAATACAAAAAAATAAAACTAAAATCATCATCTCATTTCTCCAGAAACCACATAAATGTAAAAAGTGGTCCAAGGTACAGCATGTTCCCCTACACTGGAGAAAAAAATCCGGAATGTTTTTTTTTATAAAATTTTTGTCTGTTTGTTAACACGATTCCGGCTAAACCGATACTCCGATTGCAATGCAATTTAATGGAGGTCTTAGAAATCTCTGAACTTAGAACTGCCACGTTTTTGAGCACAATCGGAAAATTATTTCTTATGAAAATCGCAATTTTACGATTTTTCTTTTTGGATGAGCGTAGCGAGCGAAGCGAAGATTCCATTTCACTACACTGGAGAAAAAAATCCGGAATGTTTTTTTTTTTTTCTTTTTTTTTTTTGTTGTATTTTTGTGTGTCTGTGAACACGATTCCGGCTGAACCAATACTCCAATTGCGAGTAAAATTGAATGGAGGGCTATGAAAATCACTGAACGAAGAACTGCACAGGGGGAAAAATCGATCGAAAAATTATTCTCATGAAAATCGCAATTTTACGATTTTTTTCGATTTTTAACAAAATTCTTCGATTTATAACACCTGCATGCTTTGTCCGATTGTAATAATTTTTTCACACAACCTTTATTTTATGAATTGATATATTCGTGTGAATTTTGAGCGTTATCGAAAGATAAATTTCTTTAAAAAATCGCAATTTTTGGAATTTTTTGATTTTCAAATTTCTTTGGCTTATAGCACCTACATGCTTTATCCGATCGTAATGATTTTTTCACAGAACCTTAATTTCATGAATTTATATATTCGTGTGAAATCTGAGCGCAATCGAAAAATTATTTGTTATGAAAATCGAAATTTTACGATTTTTTTCTTTTTTTAAATTACGAATGATTAAAAAAAAAATTAAAGTTTATTTTTTATTTAATTTAAATTAATTTTAAAAAAATCAACTAAGTAATGATTTTTTCACACTACAACAGAAAATCCGCATAACACTTAACAACTCAATGCACCAATTACGCTCATCCAACAACGCGGCGGGACTTAAGCGTTTTCCTAGTTTAAATTTCTTCTACTTACAACACCTACATGCTTTATCCGATTGTAATGATTTTTTCACAGAACTTTAATTTGATGAATTAAGATATTTGTGTAAAATTTGTGCGCAATCGAATAATTATTTCTTATGAAAATTTCAATATTGCGATTTTTTCCTTTTAAAAAAAATTATGATTAGGCCTAATTTAAAATTTTTAAAATTTAAGTTAATTTTTTAAAATTTAATTTAATTTAAAAAAAATCTTCAACTTAGTAATGATTTTTTCACAGAACAACAGAAAATCCGCATAACACATGGCAGCTCAATGCACCAATTACACTCATCCAACAACGCGGCGGGACTTAAGCGTTTTCCTAGTAAAAAAAAATCATTTATACCTTTCAATCACCTAAAATCTTTGTTTTCTTAACTTTTTGAATTGTTAACCACGAGATTGTTGGATGAGCGTAGCGAGCGAAGCGAAGATTCCATTTCACTACACTGGAGAAAAAAATCCGGAATGTTTTTTTTTTTCTTTCTTTCTTTCTTTTTTTTTGTATTTTTGTGTGTCTGTGAACACGATTCCGGCTAAACCAATACTCCAATTGCGATGAAATTTTATGGAGGTCTATAAAATCTCTGAACAAAGAACTGCACGGGGGGAAAAATCGATCGAAAAATTATTTCTCATGAAAATCGCAATTTTACGATTTTTTTTCGATTTTTAACAAAATTCTTCGACTTAGAACATCTACATGCTTTATCCGATTCTAATGGTTTTTTCACAGAACCTTAATTTTATGAATTAATATATTCGTGTGAAATTTGAGCGCAATCGAAAAATCATTTCTTTTGATAATCGCAATTTTACGATTTTTTTCAATTTTTAACATTTCTTCGACGAATAAAACCTACATGCTTTATCCGATTGTAATGATTTCTTCACAGAACTTTAATTTTATGAATAAATATATTCGTGTGAAATTTGAGCGTAATCGAAAAATTATCTATTAAAAAAATCGCAATTTTACGCTTTTTTCGTTTAAAAAAAATTACGCTCATCCATCAACGCGGCGGGACTTAAGCGTTTTCCTAGTGTAACAATAGGTTCGTTTTTTTGTCCTGTACTGCCGTCGCTGGTGCAGGGTGTAGAACACCAACACGTTATTCTGTCCCCGTGCAACTTACACTGCGGCGTTATTTTGTCCAGTGTAAACTTACACTTGAACTGTGTTTTAACCTAATGTCAACATTTCTTGTAGGCTTTATACCAGGAATAATCATGTTTTATATTACATACGTTACTTATTTCATACAAACGTAAATAGAAATCAAAGTTGTACAGCATTAGTAAACTGATCAAATGATGCTACACCAAAGCGTTTTTTTTGTCTTGCTGTAGTGTTACTACACTAACGACGTTTTCCGGTCTACACCCTACACCAGCACCACAGAAAAGTGCATGACAAAAAAACGAACCTAATAATAGCCGGTATACCCTACTTGTTCATTAAATTTCCTTGGTGAACAATATACCATTTTAGGCAATTACTACACCTAAGCCAAGAGTGGCACATTTAGAAAGTACATGCATTTGCCATCCCTACCGAAAGGTTAAGCGTGCAAGATTCGATACACCTAGGTCACTGCATGCCATGACGATAACGGAAAGCTTATTGACCCGGAACAAAATAGAACAAGAACACACACTTAAAAACAATTAACCAAGGTCACTTACACAAAAACAAATCCGAATTTTCGGTTCACACATCCTGACTCTTCCTCAAGCAGAGGCTAACTGACGCCCGTGCGGTCTTCTCTCTTTGGGCTGGCGTGCAGGTACAATGTTGACAGGGAGGGGGTGGCTGCGCGCTCTGTTGACGTCTGGACAAACTATTGGGATCCACATGGGGTGGAAATCAAACGACAGCTGGCCGACAGGGGGTGTGTGGCTGCATGCCATTAAAGCAGCTTCCTTTATTTTTCTCTTGAAGACGTTTTCTTCTGATAGAAGGGCCAATGTGTTGTTCCACATGATCATGTGTGAAGTTTCCTCCACGTGGTTTGCGATAAGGGAATTCTGTGCATCATTGGAAGTTAGAAGCAAAAAGAAAGGAGAAAAAGCACCCCTCGGATTTTGCATGGGTACATGTATAGAATCGATTGAATTCATCGGATTATACTGATATTTACAAACTGTAGTAAGGCCTACCTCGTTTTTCTCTGGTACTTGCAAATGATACTACAAAGTTCACAACAACCCTGGCCACGACACGTATTGAGTCAAATGCATCCTCTTGCTGCTCACGTCAGGCTCTGAGGTAGACACAGGTGCAAACAACTTGCATCAACATTTCTTGTTTCCTTAAAAAAGAAATTGTGCCAGTGGCCAAAGTAATTGGATGAGCAAAGCAAAGATTCCATTTCACTAGGGGAACATGCTGTACCTTGGACATAGTTGTACCTTGGACCATTCAAGATATCTCTGCTATCTTGTGGTAAAAAAAATAGCCAAAATTTCTAGTTGTTAATTATGCCACTAGGTGTCAGACTTTACCAAACTGGGATGGTGGTAGAAAACCTAGCATCATTAAAAAAATAATTTGTGTTTTCAACCATTCAAAGTAAATATTTTGCATGTTACTATTTTGCTTTTTAAAGCCTTGAATGATATTTTACTGCTAAAACACTTTATTAAGTCTGAGAACCATGTTTTGATGTATAGTTATACCAATTACATAAAACAGGCAACTTAACCTCAAACTAAATTGGAGGGAAATCAAAAAGTGACGTGCTTGGTTGTACCTTGGGTCACCTTGTAGTAATGTACCTTGGACCATGTCCAAGGTACATTTAACATGGCATTTCCTTTACCATGGTAGGCCAATTCGTTTTCTTTCTTTAGATAATGCCACAAAGTAAAGAGGGCAGGGGAAGGGTGAATTTAGTAGAGTTGGGGGGGGGGGCGCAAAGGCGCCGTGGGGGGAAGCATAAAATGCGTTGCCATTGTCAGCTAGGCCCCCCCCCCCTTGGCACTTTGCGCCACCCCCCCCCAACTCCACTAACCTACTATCCACTTTCTAGGGGAGGGGGGGGGGGGGCTAGCTGACTACGGCAACGCACTTCATGCTTCCCCCCAACCTCCTAACTTACTTTCCTTTTCGGGGGGGTCTAAGTACCGAATTTTCTTTTTATATTCTATAATTCAAAATGGCTGGCCTTAATAATATTTTTAGTCAATAGAAATATAACTATACACTCCCACTCTTTAAATATGAAGTACTAACAAGAAAGAAAACATTAAGTAGGCCTATAGGCCTATCCTTCAATTTTCTACGTAATATATGTACATAATTCAAGGTATAAATTACATGGTCCAAGGTACGAATTACATGGTCCAAGGTACATCGCTATGCTGTACCTTGGACCACTTTGCACTAATTATTAAAATGGTTAATTTATAGCAATAATTGTAAAGTGCCATATACAATAAAATCAACAAAGTTTGTACAAGGCATGTTCTAGCAAATACAAAAAAATAAACTAAAATCATCATCTCATTTCTCCAGAAACCACATAAATGTAAAAAGTGGTCCAAGGTACAGCATGTTCCCCTACACTGGAGAAAAAAATCCGGAATGTTTTTTTTTATAAAATTTTTGTCTGTTTGTTAACACGATTCCGGCTAAACCGATACTCCGATTGCAATGCAATTTAATGGAGGTCTTAGAAATCTCTGAACTTAGAACTGCCACGTTTTTGAGCACAATCGGAAAATTATTTCTTATGAAAATCGCAATTTTACGATTTTTCTTTTTGGATGAGCGTAGCGAGCGAAGCGAAGATTCCATTTCACTACACTGGAGAAAAAAATCCGGAATGTTTTTTTTTTTTTCTTTCTTTTTTTTTTGTTGTATTTTTGTGTGTCTGTGAACACGATTCCGGCTGAACCAATACTCCAATTGCGATGAAATTTTATGGAGGTCTATGAAATCTCTGAACGAAGAACTGCACGGGGGGAAAAATCGATCGAAAAATTATTTCTCATGAAAATCGCAATTTTACGATTTTTTTCGATTTTTAACAAAATTCTTCGATTTATAACACCTGCATGCTTTGTCCGATTGTAATAATTTTTTCACACAACCTTTATTTTATGAATTGATATATTCGTGTGAATTTTGAGCGTTATCGAAAGATAAATTTCTTTAAAAAATCGCAATTTTTTGAATTTTTTTATTTTCAAATTTCTTTGGCTTATAGCACCTACATGCTTTATCCGATCGTAATGATTTTTTCACAGAACCTTAATTTCATGAATTTATATATTCGTGTGAAATTTGAGCGCAATAGAAAAATTATTTGTTATGAAAATCGAAATTTTACGATTTTTTTCTTTTTTTAAATTACGAATAATTAAAAAAAAATTAAAGTTTATTTTTTATTTAATTTAAATTAATTTTAAAAAAATCAACTAAGTAATGATTTTTTCACAGCACAACAGAAAATCCGCATAACACTTAACAACTCAATGCACCAATTACGCTCATCCAACAACGCGGCGGGACTTAAGCGTTTTCCTAGTTTAAATTTCTTCTACTTACAACACCTACATGCTTTATCCGATTGTAATGATTTTTTCACAGAACTTTAATTTGATGAATTAAGATATTTGTGTAAAATTTGTGCGCAATCGAATAATTATTTCTTATGAAAATTTCAATATTGCGATTTTTTCCTTTTAAAAAAAATTATGATTAGGCCTAATTTAAAATTTTTAAAATTTAAGTTAATTTTTTAAAATTTAATTTAATTTAAAAAAAATCTTCAACTTAGTAATGATTTTTTCACAGAACAACAGAAAATCCGCATAACACATGGCAGCTCAATGCACCAATTACACTCATCCAACAACGCGGCGGGACTTAAGCGTTTTCCTAGTAAAAAAAATCATTTATACCTTTCATTCACCTAAAATCTTTGTTTTCTTAACTTTTTGAATTGTTAACCACGAGATTGTTGGATGAGCGTAGCGAGCGAAGCGAAGATTCCATTTCACTACACTGGAGAAAAAAATCCGGAATGTTTTTTTTTTCTTTCTTTCTTTCTTTTTTTTTGTATTTTTGTGTGTCTGTGAACACGATTCCGGCTAAACCAATACTCCAATTGCGATGAAATTTTATGGAGGTCTATAAAATCTCTGAACAAAGAACTGCACGGGGGGAAAAATCGATCGAAAAATTATTTCTTATGAAAATCGCAATTTTACGATTTTTTAAATTTTTAAAACATTCTTCGACTTATAACACCTACATGCTTTATCCCATTGTAATGATTTTTTCACAGAACTTTAATTTTATGAATAAATATATTCGTGTGAAATTTGAGCGTAATCGAAAAATTATCTATTAAAAAAATCGCAATTTTACGCTTTTTTCGTTTAAAAAAAATTACGCTCATCCATCAACGCGGCGGGACTTAAGCGTTTTCCTAGTGTAACAATAGGTTCGTTTTTTTGTCCTGTACTGCCGTCTATGGTGCAGGGTGTAGAACAACAACACGTTATTCTGTCCCCGTGCAACTTACACTGCGGCGTTATTTTGTCCAGTGTAAACTTACACTTGAACTGTGTTTTAACCTAATGTCAACATTTCTTGTAGGCTTTATACCAGGAATAATCATGTTTTATATTACATACGTTACTTATTTCATACAAACGTAAATAGAAATCAAAGTTGTACAGCATTAGTTAACTGATCAAATGATGCTACACCAAAGCGTTTTTTTGTCTTGCTGTAGTGTTACTACACTAACGACGTTTTCTGGCCTACACCCTACACCAGCACCACAGAAAAGTGCAGGACAAAAAAACGAACCTAATAATAGCCGGTATACCCTACTTGTTCATTAACGGGACCCCCTCCAAAAAATGTAAAAATTCAGTAAAAACATTTCATTAGACAATCATCACTACTACATCTACTCCATCTGAGTTTCAGGAGGTCAGGAAAACACAATTATTTCGAACAAAGCCTCGAAAACATCCTTTCCGGCTACATACTTTGCGCCAGAAGTGACATGGCCTACGCCAACAAACTCCACCTACAAAACCTTTAACATCTCTATTTAAATACAAAGGACTGTCAATGGAAAAGTACTTTTGTTGAAAATAGCGACGTTAAAGGTTTTGAAGGTTCATTTAATGTCCGTGAACGTCAATGTCAGCTGCACGGCGACGACTGTTCTCATGTAGGCCTTCGCGTTCCAATGGACTGTACTCGCCTGAGTCACGTTGAAAGTTTGAGTCAAGTTCACTGTCAGACAGTCGGAGTCATATTCAACTCCTCGCAAGTTGTAATTATTCATTGTAAACCAAAATAAGTAAAAAAACGACGATGGGGGGAACCAATTAACCAAAAATTAAGGGGGGTCCCGTTAATGAACCAAGTACCTAATAACCATTTGTTTGTATTTATTTATTTTAGAAACTATAAGCGTAGAACAAGGGATTGCTACTGCGTTCCAACTACGTACATTTACTGATGTCTACATGAATATTGTGAATCCAGAAGATGTTGCACTTGATTCAGTTGAACTTACGTTCAAGGATCAGTACATGGGACGTAGTGAGATGTGGAGGCTCAAGAACAGCTTAGTAAACACATGCGTTTATCTCAACAAAAAGATTGAATTTTGTGGAGGCACAATCCGATGTCAAGTATACGAGATGTGGTCTCAAGGTGACCGTGTGGCATGTGGAGTCATTACCAATGATACTAAGGTTTGTTACACAATTTGTGAATCTTGAACAGTTTATTAATTGTGTGCCTAAGCTCTCCCATAGGCTACCTAATTCGAGTAGTAGCCTATAGCAATGCGATTGGCAATTTTGCTATGTGCACAATATTTTGTAAAGTAACAAATTGAACAAGTACGTCTTAAGTATTTTTTAGGTATAGACCAAGAAAAAAATAATTGTAGGCCCCTAGTGCAATGCATCTTTTGATAGTATTATATATGCATTTACTATTATTACAGGGGATTATTGTCTATTCTCTTAATCCGCAATCTGTTAGGTTGTTAGAATATGTTGATACTGTATTGTAGTAAGAAATATTTTTGGTGCCTAGACCTATATGATTTGTAATAAACCGCTTGGATGGTAGGCATATAATTTAATTACTTATATGAAAAACTAGTTTATAACTGCAAAAAACTTATTTGTAAGATTTGAATTGCAAATGTATTATGCAAAGTTGAAAATATAAATCTATAGGTCTATAGCAACTATTTTGTCCCCTGGTGTTGACCTTCTCTTGAAACTGTTTACGTATTATTATGTTTACAGGTGGTGTTTCGCTCCTCCACAAGCATGGTCTACTTGTTCATTCAGATGAGTTCGGAAATGTGGGATTTTGATATACATGGGGACCTTTATTTTGAAAAGGCTGTAAATGGATTTCTAGCAGACCTCTTTCAAAAATGGAAGGTTTGTAATTTCTGCTCTTATCTTGATAGTTGATAGGCCTACATATTTATATTTAAAGGTTAGCAATACAATTAGGCCTAGTATGTAGCATCATAAAATATGTTTGTAATGTTATTTTTTATTTTAATGAAAATTAAACTATAAAGTATAAACTATAAAGCCTCCAACCTAATTAGGCTGCTACTGGGTATTAAACTTTTCTATTTGTGCATTTTTTATTTTTTTTTAGATTTTTAAAACTTCAATGTCTGATAGGTGTTTGCATGACTGTTATCAAATACAGGTACCGATACTTAAAAAAGAGTCAATATTCATACCGTACGTAGCCTATACTGTTTGACCTGTAAACATATGTTAGCTAGCAGTTCAGTTACTTTAACCAGTACTATCCTACCTTGGTGCAATATGTAGACCTGGCCTAGAGACTTGCAAATTGAGAGGAAAAGCTTTGTAAAAGTTCATTGCTTTGTGACTGACATAATATTATGTTTTTACAGTAATCAATCAAGTGATGGATAAAGCCTTTAATACTTAATTAAACGAGGGAGCGGAGCGAGTGAGTGTCTCCATTCAACTCAAACGGCCCTCATTCTGTGATTCTGTGTGTCTGTCTGTCTGTACGTCGAAAATCAGCCGAACCGCTGAACAGATTGCGCTGAAATTTTAAAAAGACATCCGGTACGAGTTTACTGAGAACTGTTAACAAAATCAGCTAGATCCATTGCGATTTAAGCCTACAATAAATAAAAATGTGATTTTTTTAAAATATCGATAACATTTGTTTAGAAGCAGCTAGCGGGACGAAATCTACCTGGCTGGCATGGCTTAGTGGTAAGCATTTAGCCTACCACACGGAGGGTTGGGGTTCGATGCGCGTTAGTTACAACTTTTTTATATTTTTACACCCACATATTATTTTTGAGGGGTGTTAAATGGGAAATAAAAATTAGGTGATTTTGTTTTATCTTGGAAATTTGTTACTGTTTCACGCTAAAACGTTTCGAACACGATTCACATTTTGAATGTGTAAATAACTAGGA
Organism: Sweltsa coloradensis; assembly: GCA_024449915.1. NCBI lineage: Eukaryota > Metazoa > Arthropoda > Insecta > Plecoptera > Chloroperlidae > Sweltsa > Sweltsa coloradensis. The sequence continues at coordinate 141,911 of JAMZAV010002491.1, forward strand.
AAACGCCAAAGTCGTTGTTAAACGAGTGAGTGAGCCAAGTGTTGAGTACCCGGGAACATCCCATTTCCTACCATATACCCAAGGGATCTAGCCAAGAATGGGGAATTATACCGGGTACTATAAACATGGCTCACTCACTCGTTTAACAATGACTTTGGCATTCCCCTAGTGTAATACAATAGACCATTTTCAGAATTAACTGCGCATGCGCGCTCCGTTGCAAAGCATTATAGGAGAAAGGGCATTTACATGCTAAATGCCATATGCTTAAATTAATAAATAATAAATAAATTTTATTTAGAGTCTATCCACTCAGTTATATAACTGATTTTCAGTGGGGGACTTTAAATCAAAGCGACCAAGCCATCCCTGCAGGCCCCGACGCAATCGACGAGTGAGCGATAGCACTGCCATTGTTGGAAACGTAGTTCTTTACACACCGGAGTATTTTATGGCATTTAGCATGTAAATGCCCTTTCTCCCATAATGCTATGCGCGCGCGATATAGAGTGCGCTGGTGATTTTGAAAATCGTCTATTCCATATCATTGTATAACAATTATTTTTATTGTGAATACCTAGTCTACATATTATTATTATGTTGATTTTTTTCTGCAGAAGAATGGAAGTAATCATGAGACGACCATTGTCTTATTTTCACGTACATTCTACAAAGCCAACAATCTAGAAGAATTTCCTGGTTACATGCGTGAATGTCTCCAACTAGATTACAAGGGCCGATTCTATGAAGATTTTTATAGAGTGGCAGTGCAGAATGAGCGTTATGATGACTGGACCAATACATTAGTACAACTGCGTCGTCTCTTCACTGATTATCAAAAGAATATTTTGGAGTATCACAGAAAACCTGGTTTTCAAGTTCCAAAAGCTGTGAACTCAACTGCTGCCCAAGGGAATTTCCTTGAAGTACTCAACATGTCTCTTAATGGTGACGCCTTGATATAAATAACAGAATCTGGTTTACCATTGGGTTATATAATATTATGTAGGCCTACTATTAGCAATACACTACAACAACAGTTGGTACCTGTTTTTCTCTGAAGAGAAATTCAATTATGATTTTTTTTTTAAATTGTTACTCTGTTACCACTTTTGGAACAAGGCACAGGCAATAAATTAAATTATTGTCATGCATTTTTCTCTCATCAAAGTATAGTCAAAGAGTAGAGTGGACTAGTCAAGTAAAGATTGAAGTTTACTTAGAACTCGAATTGAACTCGATACTCGAGTTATTTTTAGCACTGTGACTCAACTCAAACAAAAAATTGTGACTAGCACACGGCTAATTTTTATATTTTCTACCCAATTGTAAACAAGACTTTACTTTTCAATACATCTCAGTTGTTGAACTTGCTGAAGGTGCCACTGTAGTTATAATTTAATTTTGTTCTTTCAGTTTTTGAAAAACACTATCTAGACCGTAGTTTTGATCGCACAGGACAACTATCGGTAGTAATAACCCCTGGAGTGGGTATCTTTGAGGTGGACAGAGAACTATCCAATGTTACTAAACAGAGGATAATTGATAATGGAGTTGGCAGTGATCTGGTATGCGTGGGAGAGCAACCTCTGCATGCAGTACCATTATTAAAGGTAATTAGTTCTCATAAGTAGGTAGGTCAATGACTGGATTATCATAATTAATTTGCATGTTCCTTTTTCCCCCAAGCTATTAGTACTATAGTATTAACTATTAAGTAGGGATGCACATCAATACTTTTTTCATTATCGATTATCAAAATGGTAATGTCATTATCGATATCACCAATAAAGCCTCTTCCGACCTATAACTGGAACCTCAAGTAGGGCAAGTGTTAGTCAAAACAAAACAATCACGTTCCATTTACTGCCTGGCTGTCTTCGATGTCATGTGTTTGGCTTCCGTTATCGACTGATAGGTCATTTCCAAACATAAATCTCGAGTGTGACACCATCAGCCCATCCAGTGTATGGCACAACGTGAGATAATCTTTGTCTTTAGAGTTTAGTTCGTGCCACTGTTGAAGAATTATTTGATATTTCGAAAATCGATAATGAATTTTGGTTATCGATTATCAACATAATATCCATTATTGATTATTGATCGATAATATTGATTATTGTGTGCATCCCTACTAAGTTCACAATTAAAACAAAGAGGATATAATCTGGTTAAGCACTGTAATTATGTAAAATAAGTCCACACACACAATATTACATATTATTACCGGTACCTACTTTAACTTATCTGATGAGAACAAGTTGGGATTCCTTTTTCAGATTCTTTGTGAAAGGCCAAAATGTGTTATAGTTCTTGAAATTTTGTCACACCTTTTATGACTAGTACGTAATGACTTCATATAAAATTAGTATTGTTTATACTTTATTATCGTAGATCGTAAGAAATGTGAAAATTATAGAGGGGTGACATTAATGTGTCAGTGTGCAAAAATTTATGAGAAAGTTATAGAACTAAGACTGAAGGAGGTATATGACACAGATCTAAGAGAAGAACAATATGGGTTCAGAAGTGGACGGTCTACTATTGATCCCATATTTGCTATAAGACAGACAATGGAGGGGAGATGGCAAAATGGGAAAGAAATGCACATTGTGTTTTTGGATCTGGAGAAGGCATACGATCGCCTGCCTAGAGAGAAAGTATGGGAGTGTCTAGAGATAAAAGGAGTGGGAAGAGGTTTAATAGACAGGATACAAAGTACATATCAAAGGAGTGAAAGTTGTGTACAGACAGATATGGGTAGGTCAGAATGGTTTCAAGTGAATGAGGGCTTGCGACAAGGTAGTGTGTTATCTCCAACACTCTTTACTGTTGTAATGGATGAAATTATAAGAAGAGTGGAACCAAATACAGATGGAAGGGACACAAGAACATTAGTGTTTGCGGACGATGTGTTGATTTGGGGTGAGAGTGCCAGAGAAGTGCAGGAGAAGGTGGACAGATGGAACGAAGTTACTACAGAGTTTGGTCTAAAAATCAATCAGAAAAAGAGTGAATGTTTGCGTATGCAAAAGAAGACAAAGGGCAGGCCTAGAGACATAGAAAATATTGTACTACGTGGAGAAGTCTTAGAAGAAAAAGAAGAATTTAAATATTTGGGAAGTATATTGACAAAAGATGCAAAAGTGTGTAGGGAAGTGTCATCTAGAGTGCAAAAAGCAGAGGGGTTTTATCAATTGGTGAGAAAGTTACTATGGAATGAGTTGTTCCCACAAAAATGTAAAATTTTGCTGTATAAGGCATATTTTGTACCTATATTAACATATGGGGCAGTAACATGGGCAGTGGGAACAAAAGAAGAGAGTCAGCTGGAAGCAGCAGAAATGAAGTTTTTAAGAAGTATAAAGGGAGTTACAAAGATGGACAAGATAAGAAGTAATGAAATAAGGAAAGAACTGGGATTGGAGAGATTGAAATTTAAGCTAGGAAGAGAACGTCCAAGATGGTTTGGACATATGAAAAGGATGGGCAGGGAGAGGATTCCAAGACGAGAATTTGAAGCGGCAGAGGAGGGGAAAAGAAGAGTAGGAAGGCCAAGAGAAAAATGGGAAAGATTAATTCAAGAAGACGTTGGAAAACGGAATGAAGTGTGGGAGCATGTGGCAAGAGTAAAGCTGTGGGAGGACAGAAGAGAGTGGAGTAAATTGGTGGAGAAGAAGGAGTTGGATGATGTGGAAGAAACACTAAGTCTGGCAAGCTTAGTATCTACAGTTTCATGCCCTTGATAATGGTGGAAAACCACCACTCAACCCGACATAGTTGGAACTGAGTTATGATGATTATTATTATACTTTGAATGAGGTGGAGATGTATTCTGTATTAACGGTTTCACACTTTTGACATTTTTGCGGTGAGATTGATATCTTGTTTTAAATTTTTGGACCCAGTTCTCTGTAGTAGGTATTCTGTCTTTGGTATTTGGTATTGGTGTGTGGCTCATTGGTCTTGTGGTTAGCGTATCTACTTCCAATGCAGAAGGTCCAGGGTTCGATTCCCGTCAAAGTCAGAAGTTTTTAACTTCTGATTTGGACTTAGGTCCATCAGTTCTTGTCTTAGGAGTTTGTAAACGGTGACTTTGGAGCCGTCCTAGCAACGAGGCACATAATATATTCAAAGTTGTTCTGAATTGTTCTTGTTGATTCTGGCATTGATCCGCGGGTGTTCACACTGTCCATACCACTGATTGCTATATTTCCTATTAAAAATATCGATCTTTGGTTGGTTATCGCTCACTCGTCGATTGTGTCGGGGCCTACAGGGTTGGCTTAGTCGCTTTGATTTACTGTCCCCCACTGAAAATCAGTTATATTTAACTGAGTGGGTAGACTCTAAATACAATTTATTTTATTTATTTTTATTATAGGCCTACATGTTTGTATTGTATTGGTTAAACATTTTAATATCCTCTAATTTTCAGTTCCACAATAAAGACTCTTCAATCAGCACTGGTGATGACTACAGCATGCCTCACTGGATCAATTTAAGGTAGGATATGGCTAAACTAAAGTAAAATTAAAGAGCCTACTACACACAGTACTAGGCCTACACCTACTTCCTTTGCATTGAACTGTAATTCTGTAGTTTGGACATTTTTATTTCAGTTTTTATTCAACCAATAAAAAGGTTGCGTACTCTACTTTCATCCCAAGAATTAAGCTGCCTCCTAAACGTACAAAACCATCCCCAAGCAACACCAATGGGCTCATCCAATCCAAGTCCAAGCTACTCCAAGAGGACGAGTGCATGCCCAACTCTCTATTCGACTACGATGCCTACGACGCTCAAGTGTTCCAGCTGCCACCGGTCCACACAACCCGCCTCTCGCACGGCCTACAACGAACTAACAGCCGACAGAAGAAGACTAGCGTCTGCCTGATTGACTCGCAGGGGAGTGCCGCTCAGAAGTTTCTCAAGAGAAAGATGTCCGATCCCGACATCCACCACAGTCTTCTGAGTGATGTCGGAACACCTCCCAGTGCCGGGTCCACTCCGCGCTCGGCCGCTATTTCTATCCCTCAGCACCATATTGGTGACTCGTCTCCGCATCTGTCGGCTTCTATTGGCGCTGTCATTTATGAGTGTAATTATTGACCAATATTTAGCACTAAAGCAGAGTTTGTGTCAATATTGTTCTAGAATATCATGAAGTAGGTTTTATTCACCAGTTAAGCAACCATTTTTTTACCATAGACAAGAAATTAGAATGAAATTAGCATATTATATCCGTAATTAATATTTAATGATTATAAATAGTAGCCTAAATATGTTACAATTTAATGACAGTTTATTTGATGCCTAATCAGTAATCACACAAGTTAGATTTTGTGTTATCGTATGAGATATTTATACTTATGTAATGTTTTGTTATATTCGTAGCAGTGAAGCCAAGAATCGTGTCAATCACAAGTGGATTGCTCGAGAATGAAACCTCGCCCCCTTATCGTCCGATCGTCGGCAGCGCAGGATCACCAAACAACCCCGGCCCCCAAGGGAGTGTCCTTCGACCTGGTCGAGCGCTCATCAACCCTTTTGACCCTTCCCACGTGACCATCAAGCTGACCTCGAACCGCCGTCGGTGGACACACATCTTCCCCAAGGGACCCACCGGAGTTCTCATCCAGCAGCATCACTATCAAGCAGTGCCGGCCGTGGCCTCTTCCTCCGACCAGCAGGGCTACGAGGGATGCTCTACACTCAGCATGTCACCAGGAAACGATACAGTTTTTGCGGGATCTCTGCCGAGGTCAGCGTCTCAGTTAAACATTCAGGATAGTAAGTTGCTTTGTAATTCTTGTTTTTACATTTTATCAAGGCTAATATTGGGTACCCCGGGCGGATTTGTTTCACTTAGGGTCTTGAGCTTACAGTATTGTATGGTGGATTCAATTTAATTTCTTAGTTATAATGTTGCAAAGTTCTATAGCAATGATGATGATTGATGAGCATCTGAATTTATCTTCTATGCCAGTTTTTTCCTCTGGACTGCATTCCGTACCCTCTTGTTCCACCATTGAGTTTATTTATCCTTCCTCCTTTCACTGGCTCTTCCACACAGCTTCTCTGTATTTGACACGACCACCTTTGTGAACTTGCAAATTACCATTTTGCTTCTACTTCTCTCTTTACATGTATGGGTGGAACTCCATTAAAATGGGCTAACTACATTAATTATCTTGCACTATTACTAGAAAAATGCCGAAGTTTTGTTAGAGAGTGAGCGAGCTATGTATTGAGAACCCAAGAACATTTGAGTTGATTGATATAATAAGTAGAGATGTGCAAAAATGGTGACAACGAAATTTGCGAATTTTTTTCATGTTGCAATAATCCCTTCAAATTCAGTTTGTACATGAATCTCATGCATTGTAGTAATTGAATGGTACAGTTTCCAATTCGCGAATTTTCGCGAAATTTTAGTTGATACCGCGAACTAGTGGCGAAATTAGCAATTATGTCCTTAAATGCGAATTAGGTCACGAAATTTTAAAAAAATAAACAAATTTCAAAGTTTTGGTGGAGGTGCCGGGTCGAAGTCGAAATTAAATTAATACTGGCTGGTACATATGGTGGAGGCGCCGGGTCATACAACGCATTTGTGAGATCTTAATAATCGTTTGAACGAGAGTAAGCTCAAAATACTTTATATCCATATCAAAAGACATTACATAAATAATGCATAATTTCGTAAATTTGGTGGAGGTGCCGGGTAGACGAAATTAATTCTTGTAAAAACTGTCGGAAACTTTGAAAACTGAAGGCTGAAATTGAGCTTAAAATTAAAACTGATTTTGAACTTCACTCTCATGAGCTTGTTTTTCTTTCAAATCATTAAAATCAATCAAATTATCCTGAAACTTTTTTTTTTTTAAGTTGTGCATGAGAAAATTGTGTTTTTTGGTAAATCGCGACAAATCACGAATTTTTATTTTTAGGCGCAAATTTTCAAACTTTAAAAAACCATTTTTGCACATCTCTAATAATAAGTTTAAATTAGGGGTTTGAGTTTAGTTGGTTCAATACCTTTAAGAAGTTTAACTAAGTTTAATTAAGGTAACAACTTTAAATTAGCTGCAGTTGTCATCAGTAGGTGAAAAGTTTTGTCGCCCTCAGCTCTTCAGGCTGGGATTTATGTTCTCTTTACTTTCTCAACCTGTCAACCCTTCTCCAATTCAACCTTTAAGAAGTTGACGCGTCATCAACCATAAGGCCATAATGCACCACTCTAGCCCAGAGGTTGGCGACCCATACCGGCCAGATCCAACCATAGGGAGGAGGGTTCTCACATCGTGGCGCATAATGTCCTTACGGTTGACAAACAACCCTATCAATTAAACTAGGGTTGCCGTTTGATAATCGATGTATCAATCGATACGATAATTTCCAGAAAAGGTTGATAATCGATTCAGTCTTCCCGAATCCCCCCCCCCCTGCCTTTCCAAAATTTTGTAATTAACCGCTCGCTCTGCAGAACTTTATAAAATATTTTCAGTCAAGACATTATCGCTTTATTCCGTGAAAAATTTGGCCACTGCGAGATCTACAACACGCGTACGGCGCGATCACCTCTGCCCTGCTGCAGTATAGGCAACTTGCATGCATTGCGCTGATTGCTCAACCTTGCCTCGTCACAACCGATATTGTAGTATGCCACTCAAGGTCAACACATGCATTCCTCCCCACCCCGCTCCAACTCGGGATCGCTTTATTCCACAGATGATAATATTATCTTATCAGTTCTCTTAGACCAATATTACGTCGTCTTCCAAAGTAATGTTGAATATTATTCATCTTGTCACGTAATAAATATCGGATCATTAAATAGTTACTGATAATATCTTGTAAATGAATGAAACACAATCACAACAAAAGCTGAAATGAAACTTCACAGAACTAAGATTTCCGAGAAGCACAACCTTCACAAAAACAACACATGAGCCGTGTAGCATCTGTTCACACTACGTAGCGCGCTCTCTTCGGGCCGGCCAGCTACGCATGGGAGGGGGGCTCTCATGATAGATATCGCTAGCGTGGAAAAACCCTGTTTTGAGCAAATAGAAGGAACAAAAGGATGCACTCGCAAAAGGTCCACGGCCCGCGTCGATATGCAAGAAAGTATAGGCCTAATTTTTATTTGCTTATCAATTGACGTAAAAAATATTGATATTTATCGATTGATTATCGATTGCACTTGTGCGATTATCGATATTCAAATTCATATCGAATGGCAACCCTAATTTAAACTTCATAATACTTCCATCAACTGTAATGCAAATGTTCCTGGGTACTCAACACATGGCTCATTCACTCGTTGAAGAACGACTTAGGCGTTTTCTTAGTAAATCATTGCATTCACATGTGCGGTCACTAGCCCCAAAATAGTTTGCAGTTATTTGCTTTCAGGGCGCGTCAACCGTTACGTTATGCTGATGCATCACTCTAGTCTTAAGGGATGTGTCACTGGGTTTGTCTCTAGTTTTGAGTACTGGTACCTAGTTATATACTCTCCTACCTAGGTCTGCCAGCTGATGTTTACGAGATGGCCAACTTTCTCGCCTTGTGCGATCAGCAAAATACCCTGGGTAAAGGAATACCCTGGGCCAAATTTTACCCCAGGCAAAGCCGGGGGAAACTACACACAAGATTAATTTTGTATAGATAATAGACCCACCTTAATGTCGAAGTGACCTATGACGCACAAAGTTAATATTATTTACTACAATTCAGAAATTTAAAAAGTCCGCCCCAACCGGGAATCGAACCACGGATCTTTGATTCCCGGTTGGGGCGGACTTTTTTAATTTCTGAATTGTTAGATGAGCGTAGCGTGCGTAGCAAGCGAAGCGAAAACTTCAATTTCACTGACCCCTCAAAAAATTTAGCTTCAATGTTTTTTTTTTGTGTTTGTTTTTTTGTCTGTTTGTTTGCACGATTCTGGGCAAACGGCATAAGCGATCTTGATGAAAATTGAAGGGGACCTTCGAAATCTCTGAACTTAGACGTGCCACGTTTTTGGGTACAATCAAAGAAATATTTCTCATGAAAATCGCACTTTTACGACATTTGGGCCGATTCTGACCAAACGGGTGGGGCTACAACGTTCATATTTCACATGGACATTAAGGTTATGGTGATGTAGTACCTTTTGAAAGAAAAAGTTGAAAAAGTTAACCAGAATCCATAGAATAAAGGTTTTGATATGAGTTTTTTTGAGGTTTATAATAACAATTAACAAGTAACATTAGAAACTCGGCAACAATCACCTACAATACATTCAAAAAGCACTTACACCTAGTAGTAAATAATAACAATTACACCTACGGGAGTGTTTCTCGACTAACCAAATCGAGAAACAAAGTTAATAGTGGAGCCACTTAACAAAGCAACCAGCTATATTAATTTGATGGATACGATAACTAATTAAACAATCTAATGCAAATTGTCTAATTCACTTACAATATGTTGGCCTACATAGCTAATATCACAGAGAATCTGTCAGATGGGAATAAACTGTACTAATACTATACTATTCAAACAAAATCGTTTTTTGTTTTTGTTTTGAGGAACCTTGATCGTGGAAATTCAGTACACCTTGGTCACAGCCATGGGAGTTGTCTGACAATTTGAAAAATGGTTGATAAAAATGAAAAACAAATGCCATTCGCGTTGAATTAAATGCTACACATTTTTAGCCTATTTTCAATTTATTATGTTTATATATATATATATACATTATACGTGGTAAGTACAAAATTGTTCCCGGTTGTTTGTTGCAATGCAATCGGCTCAGCAGTTCGGCTGATTTCTAGCGTACACACACATACACGCACTTAAATAAAAACATAAATTGACTTGTTTCATGGTTGTATGACTCAGTTGCTATGCTCCTTCCTTCCTTCCCACTGACCTGGAAAACCTGGAAAAGTCATGGAATTGAAAATATAGGTCAAAATGTCAGGGAATAGTCAGGGAATTGAGCAAAAAATTCAAAAACCTGGAAAAGTCAGGGAAAATGGGAATTTAGCCTATTTAAATCTAGGCTTAGGCCTATTTGGTTTACTCAAAAAACATATATTTTCACCAAATTTGTGAAAATGTTTTCCCTACTCCAAAGTCAGAAATTTTTAAAAAAATCAATCATTTGTTTTTGTTGCTAAAATAACCGTTTTAGGAATCTAGGGGTTTGAAGGTGAAATCTAGCTGATATTTAGGAAAGCGTCCACAACACAAATAACACAAAAACTACATTATTTTGGTATTTCATTAACCCACAACTTTTTTCTAAAACGCACCAAACGCACTCTAAAAACCTGATTTTCAAAATTTTCGCCTGCGGCGCTATTGTTGGGGGGACGCCCCCCAAACCCCCCGTACTTGGTCCCTATATAATAGCCCACCCGGGATGAAAAACCTGAATTCAACACTGAGCCTATGTATGTGTGTATCTGTTAGAGGATCCCCCGTAGAAATTTTGCAGGCGGGCCCATGAAACGAAGTTCCGCCCTGATGAAGTACGGGGAAATAAATTTTTGAGCGTATCGAGGGGGTGCTGCATTCCCGGCAAGCTATTTTGGGGCGTGTATCACACCTGGAATTAAGCAAAACTAGACCTGAAAAAACTGGAAAAGTCAGGGAAATTGATTCTAAAAAAAAAAGTGGGAACCCTGTCAAATCATAATGCTAGTTTAGTACATTAAATCCCATTCCATTTTATAGGGTAGGCCTAAGGTTTATAAAAATACATGGTACATGAAGTGATTATTGTTCAAGGTAACAAGAATCGTCCGAGTCGAGTGAGTCTCCCATCTGTGCCGGACAAGCCTAACAAGAGCCTGACTCTGCTGTGGGGAGCAACAGGGGAACAGGAGTGGACACCTGCCTTAACGACAGGTCAGTCACTCATTGGCTAATTTTTAAATTGTGATTATATGGAATGTATTCATATTAAATACAAACAAGTTCACTCCAGATTCTGCAATTGGATTGGAAACTATTACTAATAATGTACTAACTATTAAAAGAATCCACACTAATATCTCATTTTAAAGGTGGGTGTATAAGAAACATTTTGAAACAAACTTTTATTCATTATGACTCTCAAATTTAGCATTTTGAAGTAGTACAGTGTGTAGGCCTACATACCTAATTAATAATTATTGGCACTTTGTAGTAAATTGGTTAATTCTTGTTTTGCCCTTCAAAATCTTTGCTTTATTTTATTTACCAATAAAGAATTCAAATTCATCCACATTCCAATAGGCCTTTGTTATTGTTACACTCAAAGGCTGTGGGCAAACCTTAGTTTTAGTAAAATTGCATTTTGTAGCAAAACCCCATCACTACAGTGCTTACGATATCTGTTGTCTCTTCTCGGGGGGACTGAACGGCTGCAGTTATCATCGGCAGGTGGAACGTGTTGTCGGTCGTACTGAACCAAGTTTCCAAGTAACTAACTCTTTCACTACTCAGCTATGATGAGAATAATATGTTGTCAGAACATTGCATAGAACTTGACTACAATAAATGTTCCTCAATTCAAATTGCAAAGGCCACTATGAACCACAGTTTTCATTTTAAAATTTTGAAGTAGAAGAACATTTTGTAGTAGGCTTATACCCACACCAACACTTACTATTTAGTTTCATGATGGTTATTACATTGTTGGAATAATTTGAAATATGAAAGGGATCAGTCAATATTAAATGTGCAATGAACTTATAAGTTACCTATTTGCAATGCATTTAATCTGAAAGTGGTAAGACATTTTTCACATGCATATTGCATACATACCGGTAATCAATTCTCTTTTTTGTCATTTCCCCAATTGAAATAACAAGGTACGTATAATGAAGCATAATGTGCTACTAACATAGGGGGTTTAGATTATGTAGCCTAATTAGTAATTAGTAACTTTGGTCTTTGTACCTGTAACTTACCTTGCTGACGAGGAGACTGTTAAACATAGAGACTGAAATAACACTAAGTTTGATGTGCTTCTTTATGTTCTACCCCTTCAACCGCATACATAGATCGAGCTTGCATTTGTGTGCTATGGCCCATGCTTGCATTGTGTGCAATACTTATTGTTTGTAGTCCTTGCAACAGCAGGATAGATGTGTAAAAATGAAAGAATAAGAATAATTAATAAGTAACCCTTTTTGTTTTCTGTTATAATTCTGCTCCCACAAATCGATTGCTAAATTAATGTAAACATTGTTGGGAGAAGGCCCGAGGGTGTGGTATTGAGCACGGGTATATTTTCATTTGAATTTCATATCGTTTTTGATAACTTCCAGCTGAAAACTTTACAATATTAAATGAGTATTATTATGGTTATTATTATGGATTTATTCCGTACATTCATTACATATAACAAACGTACGGAATACGAATGGATGCAAATAACGGACACTATTATTATTATTATTATTATTATTATTATTATTATTATTATAGTGGTTCTTTATTGTTCAAAACAATCTGGATACATTGCGTCCTGGATACCAAGGCGGGTAAGGCCCAAGCTCCAACAAAAGTTTACATTATACAGCGTGCAAAACTATATAGTACATATTTGTAGACTAAAGTTTAAAAAGTTAAGAATAATAAAGATGAGTGTGATAACAAATCAATAAAGTTTCATTTAAAACAAGCAATTGTATGGCAAAATTTTTAAAGAGAGAGAGAGAGAGAGGTGATTTACTGCAAAAATCTTTGACTATGTGCACGTTTGAAGGATGACTGCTTTTGCATGCTGATGTAGAGATTTGGAGAAAGACCCAGCATTGTAGGCTGGGAGAGAGGAAGATGTAACTCCATGGCTGAGATCACGATAGGCACGACAGTAACAGTTTTCATTTTCCAAATTCTTGTTATTTCTTGACTTAAATTTTGATATTTTTCCACCTTAGTGTTCTCGGTGTTCTCAATATTTTTTTATTATTATTATTATTATTATTATTATTATTATTATTATTATTATTATTCTATTCATTAAAATCAGCAGTAATCTCTGAATGAGTAATGAATGACATGAGTGGCTTAAGGTTAAGGCAATGGCTAATGAGTAATGATTAATGAGTCATTACACACACCACATGTCATTAATAATGACATGTGTAGTACATGTATGGTAATAATGGCTTATTATGTGCCTAATGACTGAGTAATGTCTTAACATAACTTGTTACTTTCAGGGATCCAGCATTTACCATCAAGTGTCCAGTACAATGTAAATTGTAAATACATACATTACTTGTGGGTACTACATTTGTATTACTAAATTATATTGTCTCTATATAAATCAAAACAACAAGAACTTATTTATTAGTAGCACTGCACATTCTTGATTGATTCACACTTGCCTATTGGTATAGAGCTCTGCTCAGTTTTCTATTACCACAAGTTTTCTGTGCAAATTACTAGGTACTGTCTCGAATGAAATTAAACTCTGAATAACGTTCAAGAAGGTTATTTATGTCATCATAAAATAAACTGAAATTATCAAATTATTGGAATAGGCCTATATCTGGTCAAAATGTGTATGGTATGTGTAAACTGTTAGGTGTTATTGAACGAGTGAGCGTAGCGAACGTAGTGATTTCCATTCGACTTAAACGGCCCTTATGGTTTTTCTGCGTGCGTGCGTGTGTGTGTGTGTACATTGAAAATCAGCCGAACCGCTGAACAGATTGCGCTGAAATTTTAAACGGACATCCGCTACGAGTTTATTGAGAACTGCTAACAAAATCAGCAAGATTCATTGCGATTTAAACCTACAAGAAATAATAAACTGAAAAATAGACTTCCAATGTTTAGAAATTATTTTAACGACAATGGTTTAGATTTTGAAAAGATATTTTTTGTTTGTTATTCGCCTGGCCGTGAAATGCCGTGCCCATGCAAGGTCTGTCGAATGTTGCACGTCAAGGTACCCCCAAATTCCGCTCCGGGAGATTGAGTAAACCTTGCAATATTTTCACGTATTTCGTACTGGCTATGTTTACTATAGTAGGCCCTATTGCCACCGATGATGGACTACACTGCGTTATATGCATTTCAAAACATGTTTAATTATTTTTGAAATACAATCTAGAAATTACAAAATCTTTCCCGACCAGGGGATTGAACCCACTTCTTTCACATTTCGGCTACAAGGGCGCCTTAGCCAACTAGACTAGGGAAACGCCAAAGTCGTAGTTAGACGAGTGAGCGAGTCATGTGGTGAGTACCCGGGAACATTTGCATTTAAGTTTGATAATTATATTCGTATAAATAATAGTTTTTTAAAGTTTAGTTGGCATACGGGGACGGGCGCGTCAACTGTAAGGTCATAATGCGCCTCTCTAGCCTATGATAGGCTAGGTAGGCCTAAGGTAGGGGGAAGAGAAGTAATGTAACCGGGTACTCAACACATGGCTCACTCACTCGTTTAATAACGACTTTGGCGTTTCCCTAGTTAAAGTAATGGTGAAAGTATGCATTAGTTGGCTGATTTCATAATACATACAAACAATAATTTCTTATATTTTTAGTTTTTACTTCTAGGTGCACAACCACTGATAATGTTGGGCAAGCTCGTTGGTAGGTCTACTTTGAATGAATAACCATTGAAAACATCAACTAAAGCACAACATTGGGTGTACCGACTTTCTGTAGTTCAGCAGTAAATTTCTATTCATCTTACTATCACTAGGCCACTTTGTGAATGCTTTTTATAGTTGTGTTGACAGATAGGCTTATCTGGCATATTTCCCTGCATTCCTACATTCAAATGTTTAAGATTTTGATTTAATTTCACATGCAAATTTCATCAAGATTAGAGTTGCTGTTTACCTGGTAGAGAGCAAACAAACATACCAAATGTGGTAGCTTCAGAGATTTTGAAAGCCCCCCCCCCCCCCCACAAACACAAAAAATACATGTATAATAAACAATAGAAAAAACATCAAAGCTATTTTTCTTCGGGTAGTTAAATAGGAGTTTCCAATAAATTAAATTTACTATACTTGTCCTACAACATGTGGCTTATCTTTGTTACACATTATACTAGCTTGATATTATCAAGCTTATGAGATACTGTACAAGGCAGTAAATTACCAGACAAATAAAGTACAGTACTTGGTAGTCACTTCTATTATATAGGTAGTATAGTATGTATTCCTTATTCTGGGTTAGTGACAACTTATGGTTTGTAATTGGTACAGGTTTCAAAGTAATTAAGCATTCTATCTATTATATAGGTAGTATTTAGTATTAAATCACTAAGCTGTTCACCTAGTGCCTTCTTAGTCGCAATAGGTTGCCAACCTTTTAATTTAACAAAACTTGGTTCATGGACATTCTTAGACGACAAATAAAGTAATATTTGTCATTGTGTACCTGGTTCTTTTCCAAAAACTGAAGTTTGTATAGGGAGAGATACAAGGTGCTGGGTGGGTAAAAACTAAAAATACTATTAAAGAGTAAAGAGAAAGACACAGATGGAATGATGTTCTAGGCATTTTTGTCAACTGTAGTTGCAGCATTACAATATTTCTGCAAAGATGTACTTGTTGTATACTTCATTTTAACTAGGAAAACGCTTAAGTCCCGCCGCGTTGTTGGATGAGCGTAATTGGTGCATTGAGCTGCCATGTGTTATGCGAATTTTCTGTTGTTCTGTGGAAAAATCATTACTAAGTTGAAATTTTTTAAAATTAAATTAAATTAAATTAAATAACAAATTTACTTTAATTTTTTAATTTATTAATCATAATTGTTAAAAAAAAATCGTAAAATTGCGATTTTTATAAGAAATAATTTCTCGATTGCGCCAGAGTCGATAAAGAAGTTTCCCCTTTGGGGAGGTCCCCTTACTCCCAAGTCAAAACGGAATCTAACGTCCTGCGCGCTGAGAGCGGCTCTAATGTGAAACTAATAAAAGCACTGCACGCTAAATACGGTCAGTAGATTATCGATATGCAGTGACTATGCAATTTACAAAACAACAGAAGAAATGTCAAACTTTAATTTTATTTCAATCATATTAGCCCAGGGCCCTAGCCTTCTAAAACGATTTACTTTTGATTTATTATTGTACTATAAAGTGTTGCGCAGGCGTCACTGACATTTTTGTGCGAAATTAATTGAGTTATGGGTTGTT
Source organism: Sweltsa coloradensis (assembly GCA_024449915.1). Classification (NCBI taxonomy): domain Eukaryota; kingdom Metazoa; phylum Arthropoda; class Insecta; order Plecoptera; family Chloroperlidae; genus Sweltsa; species Sweltsa coloradensis. The sequence goes on from JAMZAV010002491.1 coordinate 158,073, forward strand.
TAAGCCTTACAGACGTAAGTGTAGCCTAGGCCCAAGGCCACAATACAGTTTTCAGACGGAAGTACGCCCTAGGCACTCAAATCGAAATCTTGAACAACACATATTGTCGGCCTAGGTCCTAAGCTTAGGTCTACTCCTTCAGAAATATCCTCATCAATAAAGAGAGTTTGCTTTATGCGAAAACATTCGCCAAGATTCGATCGTATCTAATATTTTGACGTTTCCGCCATTTGTCGTCATCGACTGTTGACTACTAGTAGAAAAGTGACGTAGTTTTATTGAAGTAGTTCCATCAATCGTCACACAGAGTCGCGCGGAACGTTAGATTCCAAACGCCAAAAACCGACTTTTAATTTAACCCAGGGCGGTATAGGGAGTTGGAGGACCTCCCCAAAGGGGAAACTTCTTTATCGACTCTGATTGCGCTCAAATTTAACACTAATATATTAATTCATAAAATTAAGGTTCTGCGAAAAAATCATTATAATCGGATAAAGCAAGTAGGTGTTATAAGTCAAAGAATTGTTTAAAAAAAGAAAAACACCGTAAAATTTCGATTTTTATGATAAATATTTTTTCAATTGCGCTCAAATTTCACAAGAATATCTTAATTCATAAAATAAAGGTTCTGTGCAAAAATCATTAAAATCGGATAAAGCATGTAGGTGTTATAAGACAAAGAATTTTTTTTTAAATCGAAAAAAAATCGTAAAATTGCGATTTTCATGAGAAATAATTTTCCGATTGCGCTCAAAAACGTGGCAGTTCTAAGTTCAGAGATTTCGAAGGCCTCCATAAAATTTCATCTCAATCAGAGTATCGGTTTAGCCGGAATCGTGCGGACAAACAGACAAAAATACAAAAAGAAAAAGAAAAAAAGAAAAAAAAACATTCCGGATTTTTTTCTCCAGTGTAGTAGAATGGAATCTTCGCTTCGCTCGCTACGCTCATCCAACTATGTATTTTTGCATGTGTGTCCAATGCATTTTTAACTCGAATGAAATTATTGTTAGACACAACTTCTATGATTGTTTTATTAACATAACAAGTATACACAGCAGCAACAGTATTTCATAATATTTCCTCAAATTTCCAATACTAAAACAGAATTGAGAATACTGTATATTAACAATATTGGTAGTACTAGTCTATTACTATTAAGTACGAAACAAAATATAATTAAACAATATACTGTAGTATGCATTTTCTTTTTTACTTTGCCATTAATTGTGTATTGAGCTTTTCTTATGCTTTAGCATTGTACTAAATACTGCTGTCTTGGTTGCAGAGTTCAAAATGTATGCTATGCAGTGTATAAAATGTAACTGCGTTTTTAAGCTAATACGTGTAATTTTTCTGTTTTCTTTTCATGTGTGTCTGTTGGACGTGTTGGTTCGTGTGAAAATCATTCAGTCGGCAAAGTTATCATAGGTTTGGAACTAGTCACACAACAGACTTTTTCGTAGGGAGTAGATTTTAGTGTAGCGTTCTCAAACTGTACTCAATTTCATGTCAAGATGAGGAGCCTTACAGTTTGCGAATGATAGTACAGTATTTCTTACTCAGTGCTCATGGGAATTGCAGTGGTAGGCTGTTTGTTTAAAATTAAATAATAGATTACCATAGGACCCGATTCGAGTTGAAGTGATGATTTTGTATATGCCACCTGTGCGAGTGCAGCGCCAGCACAGCCTGGGTGATTATTTGTTGTCTGTCAACTTGTGCCGAAAAAATGTATGTAAAGGCTGAGTGATGAATGATTATTGTCATTTTAAAAGAAAATTAAAGCAATTGTGACAACATTAAAATCAAATAAGCCTACTAATAAACAAGTCTACAGATGACTAGTGTTCATGACCTTCCTTGACGACGGTTTAAAGGAGACGTAGGAAGGTAGATTTGAAGTTTGTTTGTCTGAAGTTTGACAGAAATTGAATTGCTTAAACGCATCAATTGATAGCAAAAAGAATAGAGTCGGGTCATAAGCTGTAGGGGTGTGTTTAAAGCATTAATGACAATCAAAGCAATCCTATTGCACTTTCCATGGAGTTCCTGTCAATAGGTAGCTATTGTTGCTTTTATCTCTCTGTATTCTAGTTCTACTATCTCTTCTTCTGAGTCCTACTCTTCAGATGGTTCATCTCACTTTCTGTGTGTTGTTGTTTGTACTGTAGTTACTTTGTTTTGTTTGCTAGTTATTGCACCGTTCTTCTTCTTCTTCTTCTTCTTCTTCTTCTTCTTCTTCTTCTTCTTCTTCTTCTTCTACAATATTTTTTATTAACAGATTCATTAATTTATTGCTATACCAACATTGATGTTTTTACTTTTTATGTATTTATAATAGTTTTTGATTCTGTTATGAAAAAGACATTTTTTACTGAATACCCCATGATGATTCTATCTTGTTTGAGCTTGCAAGTCTGTTTACCTCTTGTGCTGCTCTTTTACTCTTCTCTTTTGATATCTTTAACATTTTAAATTACACTTTTTAAACTTACTCGACCATCACTTCAATAATAACGATTAACGACATCTTGATATGATAGTTTTTTCTTTTGTTATCTCAGCTGTATAAGAAACTTGCCTTTTGATAATATAATTTACAACCAAAAGTGTACATTAAAACAAGTTAGCTATCAACTAGTACTTGTTATTGTTTCCACTAAGTATTTGTTACTACATAATCTGAAGAGGAGGTACTTTCCTGGCCATTCACAGATTCAATCTGTCCTTTGTCATTTATAGTACATAGTTTTGCACATTTTGTTGTTGATGTTTCAGGATATTGCGCAATATAATTCTTCCATGAAGCCATGCAATATGGGATGGCAAGATAAAAATTCATGATTTCATTTTATTAGTAATTGTTACTTGTTACTGACATGACTTTTTGACTTCTGAACAGATTTTGTTCTTTACAAGCATTTGCTTTTTGATCAAATGATGTTGAGCCTGCTCTCGATCGGTCGAGTGGATTTGTGCCATAATTTATGTAGTGATTTTGTATGCATGTTTGAAGTCGGTTTAAAATATATAGGTTAATATTCTATAAATATTTTACTGTTTTGTATTAAGCATGTGACCACATCAACGTTAATGATAGTGATATTCATTATGCTGTCCATTGGCTTCCCAATTCATAAGGTCAATACTCAATACTATAGATAGTTTATCCCATGTACGTTGGCATTAGTATAGACAAAGAAATTACATGTATGAATATAATGAATACTAATATGTCACATTATATTGTGTCTAATAATTATGCCAATGCATATTTCAGACATATTCGTTCTGTACAAAATGATGAGGCTTCTTGTACTCTTAATAATTTCTCTCTGTTTGGTGGTGTTTCTATAAATAAATTTCCCTGTATTTATGTAGGTAAGCTCTTTGCAGTAGGCCTACATAAAGATAGTACCAGTTTTTTATGAATGCAGCATGAAAACTTTTGACTTGCACTCTTTTGAATGCTGCATGTGTTTGTCCAATTTAATCATAAACTAAAAACTTACACACTGCAAAAGCTGCTACATTTGTTAAGTGTGCATGTGCGTAGTAAAACTATAATGGATAACTAACCAACCATAAGGCCTCAACACTCTTCTTCAATATTACTAGGAAAATGCCAATAAGTCATTGTTAGACGAGTGAGCGAGCCATGTGTTGAGTACCTGGGAACATTCCCTTTCCTCCCCCTGGTACCTAAGGCTGTATCTACACAGCATCGGTGCAAATGTTCCCGGGTACTCAACCCATGGCTCGCTCACTCGTCTAGCAACGACTTTAGCGTTTTCCTAGTAATAGAGGGTATGGTTAAATAGTAATCTTGTTACATGGTCTGACAATAGAAATCTTGTATCAAGGATAATTTACAGTATTGTGATTTAAAATGATTTTTATTCTTATTTGATATTTACTATCATACAAAAGAACATATCAATTCTATTACTATAGGCCTATCCGTCTATTAATTATAATTTTCTTGTAAACTGTTTTCCGTAGTAGACCCATATCTACAATAAATTCTATCTCATATCTATAATCCATTGTACCGGTTCAACTTTAGTTGATATGAAAGATATATATTTTTATTGAAACAGAAATACTGTAGTAGACGGTCAATTTTAACATATAATATTGCATGTAAACTTATGATAAATACAGCTCAATTGCAATTGAAAAGTTTTAATAAATATAAAATATAAACATTTAGTCATGTTTGCAATTCAAGTCAAGTAGTGCAGTGAGGGTAATTTTTAATGCCATCTTTGCTACTCTTCCATGAAAGAAATAATGTTTAACGCTGTATTTTACTATCACCATTTCCGTAGGAGTGGATTGGAAATCTTTGACTATCCCAGCCTGTCTTCCGATTACTACAGACTACTTTCCTGATAAGCGTAGTATTCAGAATGACTACCTTGTATCACTCTACAATCTTCTGCCCGATGATGTAAATGCTGATTTTGCCCAACAAAGAGCAATCTACAAGAAACCACTGACAACTGCAGAGGTTTTTAAAGAACTTGTTTCTCAACGGCTTGCTCAGGTTAGCAAATAACTTAGGTTCCTACATACAAATTATATTTGGTAGAAAAAATTGTAGTTCACAGCAAAATTAAACAATCTTAAATAATCTTTGCCAGAAGATAGGTACAATTATTTTGAACTCCAACTTTAATAGTTATGAGAATATTCGAAAATATATCACTTTTTAGTTTTTTGTTGAATGATGATGTCAATACGCCTTTAAAATTGTCAAGAGATGGCGCTAGTGGTTACCACGCAAATTCAAAGATGTCGGCTACGATGAGGTCGCTCACGCTGGCGCACCGTGAGGCTTCGTATGCGAGGGCCCCGTCAAACGGGCTATTTACATTATTTTGATCTAGTGACATTTTGGAATGCCATTACATAGTTCTCACAACTGAAACAAATTAATGTGTGTACTAATTGGTGCCTAGTTAATAATCTGTCGGTGTGAATGAATATAAGGGTTGCCGTTTGATAATCGATATATCGATCGATACGATTATTTCCCGAAATGATCGATAATCGATTCGGTCTTCCAGAATCGATTATCGATATTTCGATAATCGAATAGCTCGCCCGCCCGAAATTTCGTAATTTACCGCCCGCTCTGCAGAACTTCATAAAATAGTACCAGTCAAGACATTAATCGCTTTATTCCGTGAAAAATGCGTCCACTGCGAGATCTACAACACGCGTAAGGCGTGAGGAACGAAGCGCCTGCACTGTGCAGTATAGGCCACCAGCATGACGCGTGTGTGTTACGGGCCGGCTCGGCTCGGGCGGCAGGCGCTAGGCGGCTGCATTCCCGCGCCGATCAGGCGCTGATTGCACAACCTCGGCGCGTCACGGCCTTGTCACGGCCAAGCAAGGTCAACAAGTATTTTATCGAGATGCATTCCTCCCCAGTCCACGCCAACTCGTAATCGCTTTTCTTCTTTCCGTAGTGCTACGATAATATTATCTTATCAGTTCTCTCACACCAATATTACGTCGTCTTCCAAACTAATGTCTAACAATATTCATCTCGTCACGTAATAAATATCGGAGCATCGGTTAAACTGGTAATATCTCGTAAATGAATGAACGACAATCTCAACAAAAGCTGAAATGAAACTTCACAGAACCACGATTTCCAAGAAGAACGACCTTCACAAAGACAACACTCAAGCCGGATAGCATAGCGCGGTCTGTCTACTCCACTTATCTCGCTCTCGTCGCGCCGGCCAGACGCGTGGGGTGGGGGGGAGGAGGAGCTCGTTAAAGACTATTATAGCGTGGAAAAACCCTGTTCTGAGCAAATAGAAGGAACAAAAGGATGCACACGCAAAAGGTCCACGGTCCGCGTCGACATACTAGCAAGTTTAGGCCTAATTTTGATTCGATTATCGATCGATATTTTTTTTAAACGATTATCGCGATCGATAATCGATTTAACTGGTCCGATTATCGATACTGAAATTCGTATCGAACGGCAACCCTAATGAATATGCATACGATGTCATACTTGCTGTGACATGTGCTTATGCACAACGCTAAAAATCAACTTTTATCTTGAACACAATATCGCAAAACAACTGGTTACTTTTACATTCGATTCCAACTAAGTATTCTACTTACAATAAAGAAAAATCAAAGGGATCGAAATAGTCCAGTTTGCATACAAAACTCAGACAGTAGGCCGTAATAGGAATTCTAAGCACTTCCCTAATTATTTTGCAAATAAACTTTACAGAAATGAAACTAAGGTGACTAGGACCTACATATTTTTATTTTAAATCTTTTGAACAATAAATAATACGTAAAATAAATATACTTTTCAATAACAAAGTATGAATATACGAATTGAAATAGACAGTAGGGCCCTACAAGTGGATATGAAACACTACATTTTAAACCCAAGTAATAATCAAATACACAAATAAACGCTTATAAATAAATAATTACCTAGTATAAATCTAAATAAATGAAGTGCACATATATTTCCAAACAAAAAGTGACATAATAATAATTATTATTAATAATAATAACAGCAGGTGGGCAAATCAATACCATCCAATGAAGTTGGTCACAAGTTGGGTGTAGAAAATAACAAAGACAGAAGTAAGTCAACTTATCAAAAACAGCAGGTGGGCGAATCATTACCAGACATTGAAGTGGTATGCAACTATGATACAAGAAAGCTCAACCAGGACAAAAAAGCATTAGGTATACTAATTGGAGATGTGTCGGGTACAACAGCAAATAATTTTTGTGTTGGAGTGGAGTACAGGGCTAGGGTTTACCCAGGTATCAGGATAAATGAACTTAAAAAGAAGGTAGAAGAGTACAAATCAGATGGAAATATAGAGGTGGCGGTTATATGTGCAGGGAACAGAGAGAAGTGGGCTGGAGAGGAAAAGGCAGTCATGCTAGGGAATCTACAAGGCTTACTTGTTATTGGTGAAGAGAAAGTTTTATAATGCCAAGATAGGCATGTGTGGGCTAAGCACCTGGAAAGGTTTAAGCTTAGGTGTCAATAATGACATAAAGAAATATGCAAGAGGATTGAAGTAGAATATATAGACATGAATGGGGTGGAAGGAATAGAAGAGAAATGGAACATAGCAAGAGAAGTGGGAATAAGAGCAAAACGCTTCGTAATGAGCAACGAGGGAAAATGGCTAGGCCTAGATGTGAATGTAAGAAAAAAAGGAAAGGAATCTGAAACAATGTGGCAGAAGGATTTTCACACAAGGTGGGTGTGGAGAAAAAGAAGTTAGGCATAGACCGTGGACAAAGGAGAAAACCAAACAAAATAGGGAGAACATCATCACACAGGAAAGAAGGAAAAGTTATAAATGTGGGCACAATAAATATAGTGTCACTTAATGGTAAAATCGAAGAGATCATTGATGTCATGAAAGAACAGAAACTGTGTGTAATGGGACTCAGTGAGACAAAGTGGAAAGGGTGTGGAAACAAGAATCTCAGAGAAGGATACAAGGTCTGGATGAGTGGAGGGAAGAAATGGGGTTATTATAATAATTATTATTACTAGGAAACGCTCAGTTGGACGCGTTGATAAGCGAGCACGTGCTATAGCTAGACCCACATTGCACATTTTTTTAAATTTTAAAATTTGCGACGTTCGCTGTCCACAGGGCCATGTTTCCAATATTATTTATTATTGCCAAGGTATTTGGGTAAACCCGTGTGTAAATCTTTACTTTAAAATCCACCGCCATCTAGAGGACCTTGACTCCTTGGGAAAACTATTTAAACTCTTTGTTGACAAATAATAGACTGCTTCCTCGAAAGTATTTTGATTACTTCTAGGTGGCAGTGCATTAGAAACTTTGCGCGTCTTTTCGTTGCCACTTTTGTTATAATGTAATTTCCATCTCAACAACTTATCGGATCAAAATAAAATTAACATATTCGTGACCGGACGGACATTCTAAATGATTTGGCTATCTCAGATTTTGTCGCCGTTTAGTTTGAAAAAAAAACTTTTGATTAACTTTAATGTAACTTTTTAACTTTTTGAACGATTTTGCCACAAAACTAATGGCATTCAATCGAGAACGAAGCTTGCGGATGGTCAAAATTTCAACTCGATCCGAGCCTCCGTTCGAACGCTATGGCGAGACATACAAACAAAAAAACAAAACCAGTGACTAATTTTTCCGGCGAGTCAAATGGAAATGCTCGCTTCGCTCGCTTAATTATGCCAGACATCGCTCCAAAATAATGGTAATTAACCATTAATTAAGCACCATTGAGCCTATTTTTGTGATTCATTCATTGGGAGTACTAAGAACTTCATACTAAATTGCCAAATTTATAGTTGTTTGGAAACAATGAAAATAAAATTCGAAAGTAGATAATAGAAATTGTTTTCTACTACACTTGGGCCTAATCGCAAGCAATTTTTAATAAGTATCCTCTGCATTTTATTTTGTATTGTAACTAAATAAGCAGGTTCGCTTCACGTCAATTGTAAAACATCTTATATTTCGTTTTGTAGGAATTAAAATGTCCCAACTGCCAAGGGACAAACTAGTCTGTCTTCTGTTGTCTAACTACGTAGGCCCTATACATGGTCGTGTGAGTATATTTGGGAGGAAATGTATCAAAGGGATATTCAAATGTGACTGATCCAGCATTCACTTTTTACTGAGTAAACCTTAGGTAAAACGTTCAGTGAAGATTTCTGATGGTGGGAATCAACTCGTCGACCTTTCAAATATGTGTCTCACGTGAACAGCAATGGGATGTTTGAACTACCACTATCGATATTAACAAATTACTGAACCCTTTAATAAATGATTGAATACATCTTTCAGCGAGTTACTGAGTTTTTATAGTTTTATCATCCGTGAAATAAAGCAGACTATACTGAAAAAGTACAATTATTATTGTTATTCGGATTAGAATCCATACCTACAATATTATTGTTTTGTGTTCTAAAATCGAAATACTTACTGTTTGTTTATAAACCTTGAGGCCTAAACCACTATTATTACACCTCAGCTAGAAATAATATAAAGTAAATGCCCATCTGCGGAATTTACTTAGAATCAGGCCTGTATTCTCACAAAACTTTGAGAACCTAGATCATACTTTATTTATTGCTATGTCTTCTTCTTTGGTATAATTGTGCCATCTATAATGGTTGGCTTAGTGGCTTTACCTTATGCAACTCAGAACACAACAATATTGTTCACTATTCGACATTTTCTTTTACGAAAACTTCGCCGCGCCGTGTAGTTTTAAATGCAAGCGCCACATCCACCTCCGGAGCGACCTCATCTGAGCGTTTCGCCGTTTCTCCGCTTGGCGCGTGTCGTTTTTTTTTAAAGGCGAATAGTCCTCAAAGTTTTCCTTGACTGAGGATTGATGCATCATGTATGTCCCAATGATCTTGCCAATTGACCTATTGGACTACTTGTCTGTTTGGGGATTGTTGTTTGGGATTTTATATATGTGTCGCTCTAAGCCTCTCCCTTGTATTCCTAGTGCCTGGTGCAAAGCATCTATTGTTTAACTGCAAATATATATACTAGGCCGCTTCGGGAACACTTTTTTGAGTCGCGTTGATGGATGAGCTTTTTTAAGTTTTTAGTATGCGTGGGATCTCTTTACTTCTTCAAGTTCCATTACAAAATCATTTTTGTTAAATTAGAATAATTTTTATAAAGTAGTACTAATTGCTATGGTTAGAATGTCAAATATCTGTTGGCCCAAAGATTGCTTTATGAATGCATTGTAGGTGATGGTTGTTAAGTTTCTATAGTTACTTGTTAATTATTGTTATACACCTCAAAAAACTCATATTAAAACCTATATTTCTATGGATTCTGGATAACTTTTTCAACTACTCTCTTTCAAATGGTAAGGTGGCTTTTTGAGACAATGAGCATTGATTATGTGAATGAAGTATAATTAGAATAATTACACAAATGATTGCTGCTACTGGAACCCAAGTCCATTGGAGCCGTTAAAGTTATATGCTTCTGGCCTGCACCCCAACCCTATCAATCATCGTCAATGCCCCAAAACATTATGTGTTAACTTATTGTTGTGTGATATCAATTTGTTGTACCTAGTAATTTTTTTAAAAATATAGTAATATCATTATATGCTGTATTTATGCAAATAAAACCACAAGTGCATTTTTAAATATCACCTTCAAAAAGTGGAGTGCATCCATTATTGAAGTCATTTTCAATATTTTCAATAACATACTCTTTAAAATTTGATTGTTCAAATTAGGGGTGCGACCATTATTCTATGGCCCATGGGGCCTATAATCGAGTCAATACGGTTTGGGTTACCATACGTCCCGGATTTTCCGGGACAGTACCGTTTTTCTTGTTTCTGTCCCGGACGCCAAATTGTCCCGGAAATCAAAAATCCAAATTCCAAATTGTCGTAGCAAATTTCTGCTTTCAAATATTTCGCGGCACCGACGGCGGCTGGGCCGGGACCGGAATCGAGGTTATTGCAAACATATGCACAATGTAACCAATGTTGTCATTGAGCGGCAAGTCGAGCTCAAGGCCAGGGCAGCGGGCAGGCGACAGTACAGTGTCAGCCCTCTAGTACTAGTAGGCTAGTCGTTGTCAATGATTCACCGCACCGTCACCGTTGTGTAGTCAGTGTTGAGTTCGCGTTATGATATTGATTAGCTTACAGACTGTGCCAGTGGTGTGCGTGTGTGACAAAATACAATGGCCAAACGCAAGTGTCGTTTTTCAGACAAACTGAAAGACAAATATCCATTCTTGTCTAGAAATACGCAAATTGAAGGAAAAGTTGATTGTTCTGTGTGCTGTGGTGTGTTCGGGATAGAGCATGGTGGACTTCAGACATTTTAGATCATTTAAAATCGAAGAAACACAAAGCTGGTTTAGAAGCAAAGTGCACAAGCCGTAAAATTAGTGACTGTTTTACAAAGGTAACGGCTGGGAATGAGGAACTTGAGATCGCTGCAAAAGAGGGCACGTTTGCATACCATACAGACTTTAGTAAAGCACAACCAAAGTTTTAATTCCATGGACTGCACCCCCCCCCCCCCCCCCCCAGTGCCAACCACTAGTGGGGATGTAATATAATCTATCACCTCAGTGACCACTTCTTTTTGGTGGGTTTCCAGTTTTGACTGCACAAAAACTACATTATTTTGGTATTGCATTCAGCCCACAACTTTTTTCTAAATTGCACCCAATACACCTGATGCACGTGATATTCAAAATTTTCAACAGCGCCACTATTGTTGGGGGGCTCTGCCCCCCCCACCTCCCGTGCTTGGTCCCTTTACCACGAATGTACATGGCACATGGGTAAATAATTATTTGTCCCGGATTTTCTTCTGAGAAATATGGTAACCCTAAATACGGTAATTAAGTGGGCTCTTGCTTCAAATTCCATTGTGCATTTCTAATGGTATATTCTCTTTGGACAGGGTTTTCAGCTGATTGTGTTGCCCAAAGCAGGCTCAAAGAGCGAAGAGCAAGCTGTTGCCGGGACCATGAGTACCCCTCAGTCTGGCGTTAGCTCGCTAGTCATGTCACGTCCTCAGGATATCGAGCCAGTTGAAGAGTACATTCTGAGCATAGGACGTGTGTTTCATAAGATCGCTCTCAGTGGGTCAACTATAACAGTGACTCGATACAGGCCCAGGTATGTGATTTGATGTTATAATTCAAGTTTACATAAAACATGTACATATGAAGATGTAGATGTAGATCTATAGTTCTGCACTTGATCTCCTTGTTCCAAATCATTTATGATTTGCTGCTTCAGCTAAGCTGAAGTTCTCTAACCAATTGTTGAAACTTTGGAAAAACATTCAAACAAATATGAACAACTGGTTTTCCTGACACCATTTTTTGGGACCACATTGTCAAGGTGACTGAAGATGTTATTGGTTGTCGTCTTCTTCTTCTTCGTCGCATCTCGTCCCCTCCTCACATGACCCTGGACCGCCCCCTCTGCCTGTGATCTGACTTTGTTGCATCTGGATGGCGCCAGGGGTTGTTTGATGTATCACAGATGTCCATGTCTTGCTGAGGGAGTAACTCTCGTTGCGATTGAAGTTTAGTTTATGAAATGTGGGTAAGTGTACATAGGCCAAACAGGGCGTACAATAGCTACTCACATTACAGAGCACAAACGCCGCACCAAATATGCACAAATAACAAAGTCAGCAATTGCAGAACATGCGGTAACCTACATCACTGATAATAGCCACGAAATACTTTTCGACAAAACCAAAATTTTAAAAATAGAATTCTCATACTGGCCACGAACCATACGTGAAGCAATCGAAATAAGAAAAAACTACAACAATTTCAATCGCGACAAGAGTTACCCCCTCAGCAAAACATGGACATCTGTGATACATCAAACAACCCCTGGCGCCATCCAGACGCAACAAGGTCAGATCCCAGGCAGAGGGGGCGAGATGCGACGAGGAAGAAGACGACAAACAATAACATCTTCAGTCACCTTGACAATGTGGTCCACAGCGGCCACAAAACGTTGGTGTTTCAAGGTAATTTATTAATAACTTGCCTACACTTACTCGGTCTACCCAAAAAGTAGTCATGAATGTGTATAACCGAGAAAGCTTCAAACAAACCAACAAAACACTGGTATTTGAATCACTACATGTCACTTTGGGCAACTACCGTTGCAGTACACTTGCTCTGCATCACACTCACAGCGCTAATGTTACTCTTGCTATTGGTGTCGGAAACATTTACCGTGCAAATATATGGAACAATAATGTTTTTGTGACACATTAAGCTATCACAGGGTTGCCACCAACTTTTTTTCAAATCCTGTAAGAGAACGTGAAATATCCGCAAATATCCGTAAAAAGAACAAAAACGTTAATTTCTTTGATGCAAGGCTAAAATGACGATATTTTCAGTTTTACCATCATAACCTGCAAAATACCCTACCTTGCAGACTTAAATATATGGACAAAGCCTGACGTTCAAATGTACTGAATGCATACAATGTTAGGCTCATTGTGTTTGTTACATATTGTTCCAATGCGAGTCGGTTCGGTCCTGCAAGTCAGGTTTTTAACTTCTGATTTGGACTTATCCAATTCGGTCTAGAGTTGTACAACGGTGACTTTGAGCCGTCCTAGCAACGAGCCATAAAGTTCGAGTTGTGTGAAAACTATCGATCTTTGGGTTTCGTCACTCGTCGATGGTCGGCCTCAGGTTGCGTCGTTTGATTTAAGTCCCACTGAAAATCAGTTATTACTGAGTGGGCAGACTCTAAATAAAATTTATTTATTTATTTATTTAATCGGCCTTGTTGATTCTGGCGTTGATTCGCGGGTGTTCGCACTGTCCATACCACTGATTGCTATATTTCCTATTAAAAAAATATCGATCTTTGGTTGGTTATCACTCACTCGTCGATTGCGTTGGGGCCTACAGGGTAGGCTCAGTCGCTTTGATTTACTGTCCCCCACTGAAAATCAGTTATATAACTGAGTGGGTAGACTCTAAATCCAAATTTTATTTTTTTATTTTTTTATCTTCTACAGAAAAATTAATTTTTTAAACATGAAATCATCATTTCTGCTCTAGGCCCTAGTTAAAAGAGGCCGAGGCCTAGGCTAGGGATAGGCCTAGCGTAGGCAGGCAAGGCCTGATGAATGATGCACTAAGATTTTGACCTAGGCCCACCCTTAATGTGCATAGATAACATTGTAGAACTTCCTAGTAACTTTTTAATCATAAAATATTGATTTTCTCAATGTTCAATCACGTTCACAAGTAACAATATCATTAATCCAAACTTGAACAACAAATACAAAGCAAAAAAATACGCAGCCACCATTTTCCCTTCTTTGTCACTTATTGCTCTCTCAGTATCTACAATGACTGGGACACATCTTTGATTGGCCGGTTGCCTCGGCTAATGGGAGTTCATATCCAGCAATTTCCAGCCGTTGTAGATACTGCACTGTGCACATACCTCACCGCCTTCAATATTTTCAATGCAAATTTGCCCGCACAGATTCAAATTAACGAAAATAAGCTTGGAAAGTAAGATTAACAAAATATCCGTGAATTTCCCCAAATATCCTGTCATCCTTGTAATACCCTAAAAATCCTGAGAAACGGATCAAATCCGTGAAAACGGCAACCCTGAGCTATGATACAAAATAAAAATACATATTAGTAGGGCATATACTTATTCTCAAGACAATACTAAACTTGATTGAGTTTTTACTAGTCCTGCATTATTATTTAATATCTAGGTGCACCGGGCCAAGCCACGCGCGGCTATGCTTCCACTAAAAGCCTATTACCGCACGCCTACATTGGCACTTTACACGGTGTTGCCGACGTGAAACCATGAGGGATAGAAACCCGCAACTTGCATCAATCGATGGGCTTTTACTATGAGATGACCCATTTCAAGTTTCATCCCGATCTGCTGATGCGTCTAGAAGTTATTGAGATGTCAAGATCGTTCAAAAATACTTTCTTCTTGGTGTTGGGTGGGTGGCTGGCTGTCTGGCTAGCTGGCTAAGGACATATCAGTTTGTGGGCCCTCAATGGATAATGTTAGAGAAGCCAAAATTTGCACCAATGTCAGTCATTTCAGTGGCCATGTGCTTTACAAACGGTAATTGGATTAGATGACCGGAAGCTTAGATAATGCAAAAATAACAAATTATTTAATTCGTGTTTTGGTAAGAAACGGATTGGCATAGAGTTACAGAATGACGTGTCGGTTTGTGGGCCCTCAATGGATAATGTTTGAGAAACCAAAATTTGCTCCGATGTCAGTCATCTCAGTGGCCATTTGCTTTAATTGTAATTGGATTAGATGACCGGAAGCTGAGATAATGGAAATATAAATTCCAACTCGCAACCTTCTCGTGGTTTGGCCCGTGATTAGGGGAGTTTTTCTCCCTGAAACTTATGGCGAGCTCTGGGTCATCGTCGGGGCTTTCCCCTTCCCTTTTGACTACCTCCCCGACGGCGACGACAATGACAACACCCCTTGTTCCCCCGCGTCATCCCTTACGTCCCTCCCTTCGTCTCGATTAGCCAAGTTGCATAAATATGAGACGTTAAGCAATATCCAATCAACAAATTATTTAATTCGTGTTTTTTTGAGAAATGGATTGGCGTGGGCCCCCAATGGATAAAGTTTGAGAAGCCAAAACAACAAAGTTTAAATAAATTGATCTTTATTTTAATTGACATTTGAGGTGCATACGAGTGGTGGTCGAAACAATAAATAGGTATCTTTTTGTTATTTGTGTGGCTCGTTGGTCTTGTTGTTAGCGTATCTGCTTCCAGTGCAGAAGGTCCAGGGTTCGATTCCCGCCAAAGTCACAAGTTTATTAACTTCTGATTTGGACTTAAGTCTTATCAGTTCGTGTCTTAGGAGTTTGTAAACGGTGACTTTGGAGCCGTCCTAGCAACGAAGCACATAATAAATTCAGAGTTGTTCTGAATCCGCCTTGTTGATTCTGGCGTTGATCCGCGGGTGTTCGCACTGTCCATACCACTGATTGCTATATTTCCTATTAAGAATATCGATCTTTGGTTGGTTATTGCTCACTCGTCGATTGCGTCGGGGCCTACAGGGTAGGCTTAGTCGCTTTGATTTACTGTAAAACACTGAAAATCAGTTATATAACTGAGTGGGTAGACTCTAAATACAATTGTTTATTTATTTATTTATTTATTTATTTATTTATTTATTTATTTATTTATTTATAACTGCGATGCTCAAACCTTCTAATTATCAATGAGTGAGATTTTATTTTGAATCATTGTAATAAAGTAATTTCCTCTACTTGAATGCTAACATCATACCGTGTAGGTTCTAAAAAAATTATTGATATACTATACAATGATGCAAAAACTTGCAAAAAAGTGGGCCAAGGCAAAAACGAGGAAAATACAAGTGGCTCAACTGCATAAAGTGGTGAGATCTAGAAGTGTGGCCAAGCCCATTATTTTGTTTAAAATAATAAATATATTTACTAGGAAAACGCTTAAGTCCCGCCGCGTTGTTGGATGAGCGTAATTGGTGCATTGAGCTGCCATGTGTTATGTGGATTTTCTGTTGTTCTGTGAAAAAATTATAACTAAGTTCAAGTTTTTTTAAAATTAAATTAAATTAAATAAAAAATAAACTTGAATTTTAATTTTTTTAATTAATCGTAATTTTAAAAAAAGAAAAAATCGAAAAATTGCGATTTTTAAAACAAATAATTATTCGATTGCGCTCAAATTTCACACGAATATATAAACTCATAAAATTAAGGTTATGTGAAAAAATCATTACAATAAGATAAAGCATGTAGGTGTTATAAGTCAAAAAATTGTTTTAAAAAAGAAAAACCCGCAAAATTTCTATTTTCATGAAAAATAATTTTTCGATTGCGCTCAAATTTCACACGAATATCTTAATTCATAAAATTAAGGTTCTGTGAAAAAATCATAACAATCGGATAAAGCATGTAGGCCTAGGTGTTAACGAAATTTTTTTAAAATCGAAAAAAAAATCGTAAAATTGCGATTTTCATGAGAAATAATTTTCCGATTATGCTTAAAAACGTGGCAGTTCTAAGTTCAGAGATTTCGAAGGCCTCCATAAAAATTCATCGCAATTGGAGTATTGGTTTAGCCGGAATCGTGTTAACAAACACACAAAAATACAAAAAAAAAGAAAGAAAGAAAGAAAAAAAAAACATTCCGGATTTTTTTCCCCAGTGTAGTGAAATGGAATCTTCGCTTCGCTCGCTACGCTCATCCAATTAATTTTCTAATAAATTAATAATATATCAATATCCATATTATTATCTAACTATAATTATGAAATAAATATATTAACAAAAATAACATAAAACATTAAATAAATTTATTGAAACATTTACATGTGGAAATATCAAAATTAACAGACGTCAGACGCCATTCAAAATTAAAAGCTTGGTCGATGAATTTTTAACTTGGTTGTCGTTACTGACTAACCAAAACATAACCAATCCAAATCCATCGACCAAGCTTTTAATTTTGAATGGCGTCTGTTAATTTTGATATTTCCACATGTAAAGTTTCAGTAAATTTATTTAACGTTTTAGTATTTTTGTTAGTATATTTATTTCATTATAGTTGGATGAGCGAAGCGAAGACTTCAATTTCACCGACCCCCCAAAAATTTAGCTCGGTGTTTTTTTTTTTTTTTTTTTTTCCCGTCTGTTTGTTTGCTCTCTACCGGGCAAACGGCATATCCGATCTTGATGAAAATTTGAGGGGACCTTCGAAATCTCTGAACTTAGACTTGCTACGTTTTTGGGTACAATCGAAGAAATATTTCTCATGAATATCGTACTTTTACGATTTTTTCGATTTTTAGTGCAATATTTTTGTGACATTTGGGCCGATTCTGACCAAACGGGTGGGGCTACAACGTTCATATTTCACATGGACATTAAGGTAATGGTGATGTATTGCTTTCTGAAAGAAAAAGTTGAAAAAGTTAGCCAGAATATATAGAAATAAAGCTTTTAATATAAGTTTTTTGATTTTTTGTACGATATTTTCGTGCAATTTGGGCCAATTCTGACCAAACGTGGGCTAAAACGTTCAAATTATACATGACATTAAGTTATGGTGATGTATCCCTTTTGAAAGAAAAAGTTGAAAGCAGCCAGAATTCATAAATAAAGCTTTTATATAAGTTTTTTACGGTAAATAATAACAATAACAAGAAACATAGAAACCTGACCAACATTCACCTTAATGCGTAGGCGCATAAACAAAGCACTTTGCAAAGTAATTTCCCAGCAAGTTCAAATTATTAATTTAAAGCTCATTCACGGTGTGACTTTTGAGCGTTTTCTAGTTAGATAATAATATGGATATGATATATTATTAATTTATTATATAATTAATAAATATTATTTTTTTTAAAAACAAATGGGCTTGGCCACACTTTTAGATCTCCCCACTTTATGATTGAGTACTCCTGTTTCTTGCTCGTTTTCGGCTTGGCCCTTTTTTTGAAGTTTTTGTCATTTTTTAAGGTATTTATCTAACAGGTTCATTATTTCGAATATTGAATTATTTTCCATTTTACATTGCTGTTGTTGCTGTTTGGTTGCTCTTAGTGTCTCGTACCCCTTTGTACTGATCTATTAATTTTCAATCACAAATGTTTTTTTAGAATCCATTATTTATGTCAAAATCGTAAAAGTTAACATTTTAGTATCACCCTGTTGATATTTTTTATTTACCCCCTTTTCACAAACAATGCCTCCTTTAAATTCACGTACGATCGGTACGTTCCATGCACCTCACCATGATACATATGAGATAATCGATGGGTTTATTCCATGCACAAAGCTGGTAAACTTCAACTGGAACATCTAGATCTCGATATGTAAGAGGAGATACAGATTTGTCTCGTTGATGCAGTATTGTCCTACTAATGCAAAAATATAAAATACATTGTATGCCGTATTTTTTTTTAAATTAGTTATTAATTATTAATGTTATTTCTTCAGTTCAGAATATTTCATATTTGTTTGGTCTAGGCTCAAAAGTAATTGGCGGTTTCGAGTTTATTTGTTACCTCTAAATCACCAAGCAACCAAGAAGATTCTTGAAGGCTCTGAGCATTGTGATATATACACTCCATTTAGCACTGAGGAGCAGAACCACTTAACTGATGGTTTCCTACGATTCTTGGAAACATGGGTTAATAGAATTCGTCGACCTAATACTCATAAAAAGCCTAGGGTAAGTACATTTTGTGGCTCCACATATAGCAAATTTTGCTAAGTACTCTAACCATTAATATTATTTGTTTTGTATTAGAATACACGCACTCACACACAAAAAAGATTGCATGGTTACATTGTAATGATTCTAATTATTAAGCTTAATTTGACATCGATTTTTTGCTTTCGGTGTTGATATTGATATTTTACAGCGAAGCGATGCATAGCCTTAATTTCTATATTAGGTAAAAAAAAAAGATCAAGACAATATATTGTGAAAGATGGATTGAAGAAGGAAGAAGAAGATAAAGAGGCGGCCAAGGAAAGCTGGAAAAAGACTTTAGCAGGAAACTTCCTGGCAATGGGATTGAGATGGGAGGATGTGGAAGAGATTCGATTGTGGGAGGACAGTAAAGAATTAGAAAATGTTTTACTTAAAACCCAATAAGTGTCTTCTTACTATGCCGAGACCCAAGTTTCACTGGTAATTTCAACCACAAAATAACAAAATCATTAACGATGTAAAAGTTCCAATAAATAATTAACAATAAAAGGAAAAAAAAACAAAACAATAAAAATAACTAACATTTTCAAGTTAAGGCTGTGTGTTCACCAAAAACCAAAATCCAAAATATACATAAAACCGTAGTTATAGAGGATGATCATTAATCACAGCCTTTTGAAAAGATCAAAAAATATTTTGTGGATTTTTTTGGACGATGCATTTTTCCTCTTCTGCTACTTTCTTGAACGATTTTTGGTGCTAAGTTTTTCCAAAAGTATACCATTTGGATGGCTGATATTTTTATTGTAGCTTACACTCATCGTTGACTATAGAATGTGGTATTTTGAAATGTATAGCTTTTGTATCTTAAGATGTTCCTTTTTTTTCTTTTGACGGTACAAATACCACAAAAGTACCGGAAAACATAATACACTGTAAAATGTAAGGTATTGAAGATACACATTTCAAAATAACACATTCTATAGTCAAAGATGAGTGTAAGCTACAACAAAAATTTCAGCCTTCCAAATGGTATACTTTTGGAAAAACTTAGCACCAAAAATCGTTCAAAAAAGTAGCAATAGAGGAAAAATGCATCGACCAAAAAAATCAAAAAAATATTTTTTGATCTTTTCAAAAGACTGTGATTAATGATCTTACTCTATAACTACTGTTTTATGTATATTTTGGATTTTGGTTTTCGGTGAACACACAGCCTGAAAGTTTGTACGTAGTTGTACCTACCAAAATTGAATGTGTTCATTCAAATGTCTTTAATAATTTAAATGTGTTCACATGTTTGCGTTACTTAAAAACTTTTCTGTCCAAGTATGGCCCTACTACATAATTCTAGGATCTATCATAATAGGACTACCCGACTACTATAGTTGGAATGGATGTGTCCATGTATTCTCATAAAGTAGATTATCATCATTCGTCATTCCATCCAATGCTATTTCCTGCCTCGTATTAGCACACTAATACATTTCCTTATCATAATCTAATAATCTTTTTCTAATAATCTCTTTTTGTCTCTCTTCTTTGGTCTAGTGGCACCTTCCTACGAGCTGTATGATATTTCCTACTTTTGTCATGTTTTGTCAGTTTTCCTACTTCCTTTATAAATACTCATATTATCTTAACCAAAACCATCTTGCCTTCTATTCTACTGATAATCTCCAATCTTCTGCACTCCAACCCATTTCATTAATGACCGGTTTAAAACCTTGGGTATCGCATACGTGCCTTGCACATCTAGTCCGCCATTGGTGCAAATTTTGTTTGCTTAAATAAATGTTAAATTTCATCGGTCGCAGACTGGTCAGACCGGTTGTATTTACAGAACACACAGCTTAATATATTGTTTAATTGATTGGAGTGTCCAAATGACTTAAGTTATTTTTTTCAAAATAAGGTTCTTGCTTTCCAAATCTTATTTTCTACTTGTCAAATATAATAATAGTTAGTTGGCTTACTTCCCTGTTCATTATTTACTACTTACAACTTACAAGTTACAATGTCTGAGATGAAACTTTTAAAGTAGGTGATGTTTAGTTGTAATTGGACTTTACACTGAAATTGAATAATAATATTATTTACCACAATTCAGCAATTAAAAAAGTCCGCCCCAACTGGGATTCGAACCACGGGTCTCCCACATTCCAGGTGAGTGTCTTAACCACTAGACCATCAGGACGGGCACATTTTAATCTCTGAATTGTAGTTGCATTATACATCTGACCCGTGGTTCGAATCCCGGTTGGGGTGGACTTTTTTAATTTCTGAATTGTGGTAAATAATAACAATTACACCTACGGGAGTGTTTCCCGACTAACCAAATCGAGAAATGAAGAATAATAATCATCATAACTCAGTTCCAACTATGTCGGGTTGAGTGGTGGTTTTCCACCATTATCTAGGGCATGAAACTGTAGATACTAAGCTTGCCAGACTCAGTATTTCTTCCTCATCATCTAACTCCTTCCTCTCCACTACTTAACTTAACTCCATTCTATTCTGTCCTCCCACAGCTAGACTCTTGTCACATGCTCCCACACTTCATCCCGTTTTCCAACGTCTTCTTGAATTAATCTTTCCCATTTCTCTCTTGGCCTTCCTACTCTTCTTTTCCCCTCCTCTGCCGCTTCAAATTCTCGTCTTGAATAATTGGATGAGCGTAGCGAGCGAGAGCGAAGATTCCATTTCACTACACTGGAGAAAAAAATCCGGAATGTTTTTTTTTTCTGTATTTTTGTCTGTCTGTTAACACGATTCCGGCTAAACCAATACTCCGATTGCGATGAAATTTTATGGAGGCCTTCGAAATCTCTGAACTAAGAACTGCCACGTTTTTGAGCGCAATCGAAAAATTATTTCTCATGAAAATCGCAATTTTACGATTTTTTTCGATTTTTAAAATATTTCTTCGACTTATAACTCCTACATGCTTTATCCGATTGTAATGATTTTTTCACAGAACCTTAATTTTATGAATTGATATATTCGTGTAAAATTTGTGCGCAATCGAATAATTATTTCTTATGAAAATTTCAATATTACGATTTTTTCCTTTTTTTAAATTACGATTAATTAAAAAAAATTAAGTTAATTTTTTATTTAATTTGATTTAATTTTAAAAAAATTTCAACAAAGTTCTGATTTTTTCACAGAACAACAGAAAATCCGCATAACACATGGCAGCTCAATTCACCAATTACGCTCATCCAACAACGCGGCGGGACTTAAGCGTTTTCCTAGTGAAATAAATAACAAGATTTAAACAATATTTTGACTTCTTATTGCTTAGTCAATGTCTTGCTGTTAGAACTTTCCACATAAAATTTTTACACCTCGTTGTTTCTGCCCTTACTATTCTGTATACCTTCTTAACGTTGCTCGTTCCTTCTCAATATCCAATCTTCAACTATGTAGTTTACTTATCTAATTTTGTAAGACTCATCAAAATCTTATCATCTCATGTATAAATCATCTGCACATACTTCACTCTCATATGGTATAATACTGTAGGGTATTTATTTATTTTTCATTTCCTTGCCTTCCCATATACTCTTATGCTGACAGCAGTCTGTTGAGCAAGTTAATATTGTTATCTTTCACATTTGCTGCTTTGTTTCATTGCGCTGTATTTTACCAGTCACTATTATGTGATTACTGCTTTGCTTTAAATACATGACTGTGTTATGTGGCTATCCTCATGATGTACATACAATAGTAGTAATCATATATTTATTCATATTGTAGTTGCATGCAGCTCTCATGTACTTCATAATGCCATAATTCCAGTCAATGTACTGGTATAGTGCATACTATAATCTATATCATGTCCATGTGGCTTTCATTGGTTGACCTTCCACAAAATTTTTGTCTATTATACCTTCTAAAAACTCTACTTTCATTGAAGTAACCTGTCTTGCCACAAATTAAAAAATTAGTCGCAGACGTCCCTCATCTGAGACTAATTGGTCAGCATGCTAGGCCTTATCCGTAGGCCCTACTGTAACAACAATAGTAGGCATTGTCTTGATTAGTACTACCTAATAATATACTTTTTATGTGTACGACACTTAAGTAATAGCTACCTATGCATGCAGTGGCGTAACTACGGGGGGGAGAGGAGGGGGCAACAGCCTCTCCCCAAGTTTGGTCAGAGAGGGGTGAGGGGAGGCATAATTTTGTGGCAAGATTTTGTTAACTGACAATTTAAAACTGAATTTCTTCACAATTTGATAAATTGAGGGGCTGTGAGCATAAACCGAGTTGTGTAACTATAGAGATTGTGTAACTGACAATAAATCGATCTGAGATACGAGCAGTTGCGGCTGTGGCAACATCGGTCAGTAAAGCTAAAAGCCACGCGTAGACTACTGCAAGCTACATAAACATATTCGTTCAGTGTGGCGCTATCTGTGTGCATATTGGTGAACTCAAAAGTGTATTATGAGGTATGACTCCAAATAGAACGACGGAACCACGGCTGGCCGTGCGCGCATAAACCGGGTAACGCGCGTTAGACGGTTTATACTCACGGCCCCTCAATTATTGACAAGACCAACCATGTAAAATCTTGTAAAATACCACCATTGGCATTTGCAATGTTAAACATTTAAAAAATCTGTAGATATGCGCCCCAGATCCACACTAGCTGGGGGCATCCCCCCAGCAGCAGGATACATACTTTTCCTGGAGCAATTGTTTCATGGGCAATATTCGCACACACACCTCCCCTACAAAAAAATGGGGCCTGTTACGCCACTGTATGTAAGTGTAAATGCTTAAGAAAAACAGTATTAGCTCTCACCTGCCAAAAACTTGATACAAAATTAGTAATTATTTAGTACTAACACATCTCATTATGAGTGACCTCTGTAGGCTCGTTTTTACCAAAGCAATAACCATAATAATTAATCAATAGGTTGGTTATCTTTTACATTTTTATACCAACTTTCTTTTTGAACTCGAATAACAGCAAGTTATTTCATTAGTAGGTACCAAACTTAGCACTTGTAATGTTGCAGACATGTGTTTATGTGTTTCTTTTCAATAGAGGAGCTTTTCAATAAATGTAAATACCTTGTTAATGTGTTTTTATCTCTTGTGGTGTTCCAAAGTCACACTTGCTGCGTGTTGGTACCAAAGTGTGTTTGTTTCACTTTTAGCATACTGTATTTATCTTACACCCTGCAAGTATGTGTTGTGAAAGAACGTGTTTATATCTAGCGATGTATATATAGTATGTATGTAGTAGAAGCAGTTTTCAGTTTGTTGACAATTTACTCTCAGTAGAAAGCTTTTTAGTTTTTAGCTTTGTTTGTAAATATGCACCACTTCTAATTGAATGTAATTAAAATAAACACATTACATTCACACAAGCCATAGCCAGTGCAATTCACTACTGAATAGTATGTCTTGAATGTCTTTGAATGTGTACGTTGCATGAATATTCTTCACTGACTTGTTTGATTGCTAATGTGACTTGGTGTTTAGTTGTAACCTTCTAGTCTATAGGTACTGTTATGTTTGTGAGACTGCTTGCTGTAGCCTAGCAGCTGCATGTGTTACAGAGCCCAGCTATGTCTACTAAGTCTACTAAAGGACACCATGAGTCACTAATGCGCCGCCATAGTATCAATTCGATACTAATCCACTCCCACAATGGTTACTCTTCAGCTAACTCACAGGTATTAATCAACCCAAGAAGTAATATTTATTAATTACGTAATGCCTTGCATTTCATGGTTATATGGGTTAAATTTCATTTTGCATTTGGAAAGGTGTTTCCTTCCTGCACATCAGCCCATATTGTTTTGCACAGTTTGAACTTACTTCTTAAACACAGTTTCTTCTTTGGCCAAATAACTTTTCCATGTCAAAATTACAAAAAAGAAAATGTGTATTCATAAGTTCACCAATCAAACAATAAGTTGAAAATATGAAAATATACATTAACTGAATTGGTGGATTTCTGTTAACCATTTAATGAATTTCTGCCTAGCTTGTATTAGCTCCTTGTGTCAATTGTTTTTCTAGTAAGTTTGCCTCTGAGACTAACCGTGACTGATACATACCGTGAAACGGGGTGACTCGGGACACTTTGGAGATTCTTTTACATGTGAAAGCTACATTTTTTATCAAAAATGATCAAGTCATTTTGGAAAAGTGTTAGTAGGGTCCTGGGAACACATGGGAGAAGAAAGTTTTTTTTTTCTAGGATTGGAAGTATTTTTTTTATTTTTTTTTCAAAAGTGTCCCGTGTCACCCCGAGGGTCGGGGTGACTCGGGACAGTCTTTTCAAAGCACGATTTGCCTGATGTATACCCACTTTGGGGGTGACTCGGGACAGTATATGCCTTTTAAAAAACACACATGATAATATAAAAGTATAAAGTTACAAAAATATCAATACCCTTATCTGTTAGGGCGTATTTAACAAAATAAGTAAAAAATGACATTTTATAATCGCAAATTAAACCCCAAATTGGCATAATTAGCTATGAATAGGTATGTTAGGAACAAGTTTTCTTCATAGATACATATTGATATTCATAAGAATCAAGCAGAATAATTTAAGGGGAAAATTTTGGTAATTTCAGACTCCAAATTGGCATTCGTTTCATTGTCCAAAGTCAGCCCCATGATGTAGTTAAAAATTTAAAAAATTCATATCTCAGCCAAAAAATTTGTTATTGAATTTCTCCAAACATAACCTTAAAGACAACACGTCATTTACTTAGAAATAAAATATCATGACCTATTTCCAATTTCAGTATCATAGGTAGGGTAGGAAGTTTACAGTAGTTTAGTTTTATAACATTTTAAAAGTAATTTTAGTAGCTTTTTGGTGACTAAACTTCATTTTGGATGAGCTGTCAAAACGTGTTCTCACTTAAAGAATTTCACTGCCTTCTAAACGCGCTCGGGTACATAGTTATAGCTTCACTCGTTTAAGCGCTACACCGCTCGAAGTGCGGGAAATACGAGAGTGTCCAGAGTCACCCCGCTGTCCAAAGTCACCCCGTTTCACGGTAGTACTTTATGGTAAATTGGTATAGATAGGTACTGACTATTGAAGTTTGCATTATAGTTATTACGTAAATAGTTATGTTTGTCATCCAATGTTTTTTTTTTCATAATCAATATTCAAAATTTGAATTTGATTAATTTTCAAATGTTTGGAAGATTGATCAATATGGATTATCATTGATTAATCAAATTTCAAATACCAGTATGTGACATAGAAGCTGGATCTCACTCCCAAATGACAGTCGTGACAACCCAAATGGGCTTTGCGCACAGCAAGGCAACCAATCAATATGTTGTTTTTAAGTCCAAACTAGATTCATAACTAAGGTGACCAGATGTACCGGTTTGACCGGTACAGTACCGTTTTCAAAACACTTATGTATGTCATTTATGTAGTAAATAATAACAATTACACCTACGGGAGTGTTTCCCGACTAACCAAATCGAGAAATAAACCCTCGCTCATACCTGCGTAAAGGTAATGACATTATAATTAATGTTTGGTGGTCAGTTCAAAGGCAGCAGATATTCGTTGCAGTACTGTTCCATCCATTCAGATGTATAATGCAACTACAATTCAGAGCTTAAAATGTACCCGTCCTGATGGTCTAGTGGTTAAGACGCCTGTCTGGAATGCGGGAGATCCGTGGTTCGATTCCCGGTTGGGGCGGACTTTTTTAATTTCTGAATTGTAGTAAATAATAACTTGTACCGGTGTCCCGAGAGACTCATTAAAATGACGTATTTGTACCGGTTTGCAATTTTAGAGGGGAAATGTCCCGGTATTCTGTCAACTGTACCGTGCATGGAAGGATAATTGAGCGAGCGTAGCGAGCGTCTCCACTTGACTCTTATGGCTCGAATGTCTGTTTTTTTTTTTTTTCCTGTTACTGCTTTGGTACAGGTCGCACCGTTTCTATGATCGACCTGAAATTTTGCACACATGTACATACCACCTAGGCGGGTTGCTGTATAGAAAATAGTGTACAATGTCAATATCCAGTTAGGCCTACACTGTGTGGTGGGCCTTATGGGAATGTCGTACTCGGGTCATGTTGCACGTACCGGTGCTCGCTCAACAACGCGTCCAACTGAGCGTTTTCCTAGTATTTTACTTGAAAAAAAATACACTCCTCTGTTAATTACTAACTGCAGAGTCGATAAAGAAGTTTCCCCTTTGGGGAGGTCCCCTTACTCCCAAGTCAAAACGGAATCTAACGCTCTGCGCGCTGAGGGCGGCTTAAATGTGAAACTAATAAAAGCACTGCACGCTAAATACGGTCAGTAGATTATCGATGTGCAGTGACGCTAAAATCAACAAATAACAGACGAAACGTCAAACTTCAATTTTATTTCAATCATATTAGCCCTGGGCCCTAGTCTTTTAAAACGATTTACTTTTGATTTATTATTGTACTATAAAGTGTTGCGCAGGCGTCACTGACATTTTCGTGCGAAATAATTTGAGATATGTCTTGTTCAAGCCTAACGGACATAAGTGTAGCTTAGGCCCAAGGCCACAATACAGTTTTCAGACGTAAGTACGCCCTTGGCATTCAAATCGAAATCTTGAACAATACATATTGTCGGCCTAGGTCCTAAGCTTAGGTCTACTCCATCAGAAATATCCTCATCAATAAAGATAGTTTGCTTTACTCCAAAACATTCGCCAACATTCGATCGTATTTAATATTTTGACGTTTCCGCCATTTGTCGTCATCGACTGTTAACTACTAGAAGAAAAGTGACGTAGTTTTATTGAAGTAGTTCCATCAATCGTCACACAGATGTCGCGCGGAACGTTAGATTCCAAACGCCAAAACCGACTTTTATTTAACCCAGGGCGGTATAGGGAGTTGGAGGACCTCCCCAACGGGGAAACTTCTTTATCGACTCTGCTAACAGTAATAACATTGAAATAGTTCTTCTATGTTGTAGTTTTGACATTTTGCAGATAGATGATCTAGGTGGAGGTGCCGGGTCGCGCACGTGTGTGAAAACGTAAAAATAGTTAGGCCTATATATTTTTGGCGCCACCAATGCTACCAATGCTGATTAGTGATTACTTAGCCATCCTGGTAACCTGAGTCTTTTGATAAAAAAGTATGAATTTTCATTTTGGAAGTTTTGAACTATTTTTGGGCACAAAAAATAAAAACTTGTCACTATAATGTTTGGTATCATCATTTTCATTTATTTATTTATTTATTTCATATCTATCCTATTCAGTTATTAAACTGATTTAAATTGTTAACCTAACAGTTTAGTAAATATTTGAAATAGAAATATTACAACAACAATGCATTAAAAGTTTAAAACACAACAATTTTGATAGCAAATAAAATGGATATTAAAATCAATTAATTATGAAAATATATGAAGAAGGGGTGTAAAAAAAGAAAAAAGAAAAGAAAGGAAAAAAGAAAAGTAATATCACTTACTGAATGTCTTAGCCTAGCCCTTATAACATTTGTGATTGATCATTTAAATGATCTAGAGAGAGATTACATTTTTAAATCAATTAGATGTTAACTCTTTCACTTTTGGAACCAATATTATAGACATATCATAAAATAAAATTAATGTTACATAGTCAAAGAGTAATAGTGAAATTTAAAAAAAAGACAAAGTACTCGGACTCGACTACAATTAAAAAATCAGGACTTGCACACCCCTAATTTTCTCAGTCATTATTTGCATTGATTTTGTTTATAGATTATGAAAAATCAAAATGTACTAATCATCCAACTGAACTACGTTTTTGATTAAATAATTGCATATTAAAATTATTATTTCGTTGTAAAGACAAAATGAATTAAAAGTTAAATCATGCATATTATACAAATTCAGTGCATTTTCAATAATATTTATTATTTTTGATTAGGACCTCATTAGTATGATGCCCTCATCAATACATTACACGCATTATTTTCTGCCGAGTGCTTGTATTTTATTTTGAACTATCAATTTTAAACCACTAGATAAAGATTTTATGACTACAAAAATGTACACATTTAAACCATTTTATATAATATCAAAAAGCTGTTTTCCGGGCATTTGACCAAATATATCTCGAAAAAAATTTGCCTCCAGCTGCTGGGGCTCTGCCCCAGACCGCAAAATGGTCCAAAGAGTGCAAAATACATATTCTTTACACTTTTTTTGTCCCGGTTTGTAACTTTCAAAATATGGCAGGGCCTATTTTAGAGCGCAGCTGCAAAAGTCATTTGTGCAGCTGCAAATTGTGATTTGCGCAGTTGATTTTGTTGTTATATCGACTAAAAGAATACAAATAATATTTTTACTAAATTCTTTTTTTTAAATTAAATTGATTAAAGACCAGAAGGCAAGAATAATTCAAAGGGGTATTTCCAACTGGCAGAGAGGCTCAACACGATGCCACTGTTTCAGCTTCCGGAGCTCCGTCTCAAGGTCCGGCCCCCAAGAAACCAAAGGTTTTTAAATCTTACTAGGAAGCTTTGTAAACGCTTTTTCAGGCACGTTGTTGGATGAGCGTAATTGATGCATTGAGATGCCAAAAGTTAAGGTTCTGTAAAAAAATCATTGCAATCGGATAAAGCATGTAGGCCTAGGTGTTATAAGTAAAATAATTGTTTTAAAAATCGGGAAAAAACGTAAAATTGCGATTTTCATGTGAAATAATTTTTCAATTGCGCTCAAAAACGTGACAGATCTAATTTCAGAGATTTCGAAGGCCTCCATAAAATTTCATCGCAATTGGAGTATCAATTTAGCCGGAATCGTGTTTAACAAGCACACATAATTCAAACAGAAAAAGGAAAACATTCCAGATTTTTTCTCCAGTGTAGTAGAATGGAATCTTCGCTTCGCTCGCTACGCTCATCCAAAAAGCTGTTTCCTTTTCTTGTTTTTTTTTTTTTTTTTATTATTATTCAACTGTACTTTTAATAATTGAATAATACAGCCATTTTTGATTCAAAGTTACTAAATATACACTTACGACCAAAAGTCTTGTCCAATATACGAAATTAAATAATTAATTAATTAATTATTGAATTATTGGGTTGATAATTTTCTTAAATACAATTTGGTAAAACATGCACTACCATACATTCGTACATGTATATTTTGTAAACGTGCAAAAATCTGTAAACTTAAAATTTGGCTATTTGACAGGGCTTCAGTCTGAAAGTGTTTTTATGTTATGCTTTTATCTATCCTGATTTCCACTTTTCTACAAAATCCTGCTACGTGAGAACACTTCAAACTGTACTGTAAATGTAATAAAATATACTGAAGGACCCTCTCTAAAGCCATTTAAACACGTTCGCGAGAAAATGTGTTTAAAAAAATTTCCCTGCGGGCTAAACTGGGGTTAGGTTCTTTGCGCAGTTGCAAATTATCCTTAAAATAGGCTCTGAAATATGGTCACGTTATTCATAACACTAGATTGAGCTTTGTGTGTCAAGTCTCAACAAATTTCTAGTTCTGTCACAAAATACAATATAATTATAATACAACACAATTACAATACAATACGTACTTTTATTTCCATTGCTTAAACACATTATCATTATAAACATAACCGGTACCCTATATAAAACATTGCCTTAACCCTTGTTATGCATGAAAGAAAAGAAAAGGAAAAAATAAAACACTTAAAAAATAAAATCACTGGGGTAGATACTTCAAAACTTACAATCTTTAAGCATATCATTTATTTTTTAAAATCTATATTTACTCATCATTTGATCCAACAACAATAAATAATAATAATAACATAATTAATGCTATTGAATGATCGTAATTGTCACAAGCTTGGCAAAGCTAAGGCCACAGGGCCTTATGTTCTTCTGAACCAACGGGCGTCTCAGGTGGAAGCTGTAGTAGGTGGCAGCACCTGTCCGAAGAGGTCCACGTTCAAAATCCATCATGGCGGGCCCCCGCATAACATATTATTGGTGCGAGTGTAAACACTTGGCTATTGCACCAGTTATTTCAATATTGCCGATTATTGCGCGTTATTATTCTGTGGACTGATTGCTTGCGAAATAAAGGGTTGATAATGGATGAACCTAATTATAGTCATTTGAGTGTTGGGGCTTTAAAAGCCGAATCACGCAAACGAAGAGCCAAAGTGACAGGCAGAAAGTCGGAACTAGTTGACAGCTAGGCTAGGGGCCTCGGCATCTGTGGTAGACTAGGCCTAGAGAATGTCAGAATACTAGGGCCTACTCCATAGTGAGCATAAATATGCAAACTGTAGCAATTATACAGAATAATGATCACAAATTACACACAACACTCGCTGTCTTGGTCCGTTTTAGCCATGTTGGTCACTAAGATCTTCGTTCATTTCACTTAGTACCAACCTTTATCACAAAAATACTCCACCTACAAAACCTTTGACGTTGCTATTTTAAATATAGGCCTAAATGATTTTCAACGCAAATGGACTTTCGTTTAAAATAGCAACGTTAAAGGTTTTGAAGTTTTATTTTGTTACCATAACACCAAAAACGTGATGATTCTATTTGGGATTTTTTTATGTTATTGTAAGGTTACTTGCAGTGAGTACAATATCTCAGCACGGTAGGTAGGCCTAGGGCCTAGGCCGCGTCATCTCCTCGCCACTTATAGCTTTCAATTAATAATAAAATAGAATGAAATGAAACATGTAAGTGTATTTTTTAATAATATAGGCCTTAATCTCTAATAATAAAATATAAAGGCAATCATTTCAAGTGGTTTATCGTTGTTTTTAATGCAGAAAAACTGAGTTGAAAAGTTGGACCCCCCTAGCCGAAGAAGTACCAGTAATTAACGAGTTAAATAACAACTATAATAAACTAAACAATATATAATTAGACGAGTGAGTGCAGCGAACGTGTCTTTTCCTAACGCTTACTCGATCGGGCCTTGGCCGTGAGGTTTGTCTTGTAGTCTGTCCGATCCCATACGGCCGAACGGCCAAATAGATTGAACTGAAATTTTAAACAGA
Organism: Sweltsa coloradensis; assembly: GCA_024449915.1. NCBI lineage: Eukaryota > Metazoa > Arthropoda > Insecta > Plecoptera > Chloroperlidae > Sweltsa > Sweltsa coloradensis. Next base: position 189,897 of record JAMZAV010002491.1, read on the forward strand.
CATCCTGACCCGGTAACGAGACTGCTAACAAAATGAGCGCAATCCTTTGCGATTTAAAACCTACAAGAAATAATAACTGAAAAATAGACTGCAATGTATAGAAATTTATTTAACTACAATAAAAAAATATTTTTGTTTGTTATTACCGGCTGTGAAAGCCGTTGCTCATGCAAGGTCTATCGAATGTTGAACGTCAAGGTACCCCCAATTCGCTCGTAGATGAGTAAACCTTGTTAATATTTTGCACGTATTTTGTATGGCTATGATTTGCCATAGTATTGTCACAGATGATGGACTACACTGCGTTTTATGCATTTCCAAAACAAGTTTAATAATTTTTAAAATACAACCTGAAATTACAAATCTTTTTCGAAAGGGGATTGAACACCAACGTCTCCCACATTTCGGCTATAAGGACGCCTTGGCCAACCAGACTAGGAAACGCCAAAGTCGTGTTAGACGAGTGAGCGAGTCATGTGTTGAGTACTTGCAATATTTGCATTTTAGTAACTTTGATAATTATATTCGTATAAAAAATAGGGTTTTTAAGTTTAGTTGGTTTAAGGGCGCATCAACTGTAAGGCCATGTGCGCCACTCAGCCTATGTAGGTAGGGAGGCCGAAGGTAGGGAAAAAGTATGTTACCGGTCCTCAACACAAGGCTTACTCCTGTCTAACACGAATATAGTAATAAAAAAAATCTTTGAATAATAACTAATCGTATCGTCGCCTCGTTGTTAGGTTCCAATGACAGCACACAGTCACAGCTGCATCCACAGGTGAAGGTGGACCTTGCAGGACAGACAGCGCTCCAAGCGGCTACAAGTGGCGCCTGAGACGCCCAGTACAATACAAATTACAATGTAAAATTATTAATTACACTTCGGCTTCACTTACCGATGCTCTACCAACTGAGCTATCGGGGCCTACTACAAACCTTTACTAAATTGTTATATATTGTGATTGTTAAGAGATATGATATAAATATATATTATATATTATACTATATAGCAATTTAGTAAAGGTTTGTCAGGCCCCGATAGCTCTGTTGGTAGAGCTTCTTTATTTTATTTACTAGGAAAACGCTAAAGTCCCGCCGCGTTGATGGATGAGCTTTTTTTAAGTTTTTGGTTTGCGTGGGATATCTTTACTTTTGCAAGTGCTTTGCTTTGCTTTGCTGCCTATGCATTGTTGTAGGTGATTGTTGTCAAGTTTCTATTGTTTCTTGTCACTTGGTATTATATTTACCGTAAAAAACTTATATTAAAAGCTTTATTTCTATGGATTCTGGCTAACTTTTTCAACTTTTTGTTTCAAAAGGTTCTACATCACCATAACCTTAATGTCCATGTTTAATATGAACGTTGTAGCCCCACCCGTTTGGTCATAATCGGCCCAAATGGCACAAAAATATCGTACTAAACCGTAAAAAACTTATATTAAAAGCTTTATTTCTATGGATTCTGGCTATTTTTTTCAACTTTTTGTTTCATAAGATACTACATCACCATAACCTTAATGTCCATGTTAAATATGAACGTTGTAGCCCCACCCGTTTGGTCACAATCGGCCCAAATGGCACGAAAATATCGCAGTAAACCGTAAAAAACTTATATTAAAAGCTTTATTTCTATGGATTCTGGCTAACTTTTACAATTTTTTCTTTCAAAAGGTATTACATCACCATAACTTTAATATCCATGTATAATATGACCGTTGTAGCCCCACCCGTTTGGTAAGAATCGGCCCAAATGGCACGAAAATATCGCACTAAACCGTAAAAAACTTATATTAAAAGCTTTATTTCTATAGATTCTGTTTAACCTTTTCAACTTTTTGTTTCATAAGGTACTACATCACCATAACCTTAATGTCCATGTATAATATGACCATTGTAGCCCCACCCGTTTGGTCAGAATCGTCCCAAATGGCACAAAAATATCGCACTAAAAATCGAAAAAAATCGTAAAAGTACGATATTCATGAGAAATATTTCTTCGATTGTGCCCAAAAACAATACACCTCTAAGTTCAGAGATTTTGAAGGTCCCCTCAAATTTTCATCAAGATCGGATATGCCGTTTGCCCGGTAGAGAGCGAACAAACAGACGGAAAAAAAAAAAAAAAAAACACCCGAGCTAAATTTTTTGGGGGGTTGGTGAAATTGAAGTCTTCGCTTTGCTCATCCAATTAAACTTCAATTCTATTCAATTAAAAAACTGGTTTACAAAGGAGGACAACTAAATAAATCTAATTAGGTACATCAATGCAGACATAACAATGAACTACAGTTAAGTAAATAATTACGTAAAGCTGTTCTGGGTTCGATCCCCAGTCCGGGAAAACTTTTAATTGTCATCATTCAATAAAAATGTCCTCAAAGTGGGCTTATGCTTAAAAACCTTGTATTCTAAATAAAATATTTTTTTAAGTTTGAGCCCAAACTGTGTGAGTTAACCTCAGAAAAACATGTTCTTAAATCAAAAAATGTATATATTAAATTAATACGTATGTCACGTATCTTATAAATTATATTTTCGTCAAGTTTTTAACTTAATTACATGTTTTTTTCTGGATAGCTTAACAGTTTGGTCTGAAACAATAAATAAAATATATTCAACGTGGCAAGATGTCCTGATAAATTAGTTTAAATGATAATGTTCCTGGCCGCGGAAGCCTTAAATTTGAGCTATCAGTGGCAAATCTAATAGTTGTAGGCCTACATATTGTTATGAGGCTCAGTAACCTACGTACTTTTACAAATATTAATGTTGAAAATCACTGTGAAACGTATCATCAACAATGCTTTAAAACAACACATATGACTCTAGTCTTAAGTCAACTATACCTAATTGTTACTTTTTTGGGAACTTTTCCTGCTTCCGAAATCCGATGCAATTTCGCGTAATTGTCAAGCAAGGATTTAGTCAATAGGGTGTACCTTAACGATTAACATTATTGCGCATTACGCACAAATAAATTCCGAAATTTACCAATTTTAATGATTTTACCTAATTCCAAAATCCTTAAAATCCACTTAATTTATTTAGATTTTTTGTAATGGTTCTTCTATATAAGACTGAGTATAGGCCAACCACCATAACATATGTGCAAAGACTGGTAACAATCTGATAAAAACTGGCTCCAGGAAAAGTTCCAGCAAAAAAATCACTGGTATTGCAGACTTTTAAATAATGGTTTGAAAGGTTCAAAGATTGTCTTATCTTATTTTGTTTTCGTGTTTACATTAGAACCTCATAATGAATTTCTTGATTGTTTTTCCTCTTTTCATTTTCCCCTTTTTTCTTTTCTTATCAAAGTTGTTCTTCACATACGTACCAATTCACATACCAACAACTCAAAATTAGTGTCACACATTGCAAAAAACATTATTGAGTAAGATTTGTGTGTATTATGTGTATTCTGAATGTTTTCCACTTGCATGATATAGTGATGATTGATTGATGAACTAAACAAGATATTGTCTGCCTGTGGCCATTCATTTTTCTTTGTTTTTCTTGTTATTATGTTCTCACATCTATAACTCGTGTACGAGACTCGCAATGCACACATGTAGAACTAGAATGTTTGTAATAATCTGTAATGTAGGTATGTACTTGTTGTGTGATTGAGGCACCACAAGCAGGAGGATTTGTTCACACTTCACTTGCCTCTTGCACCACTTTTAATTTGTTATTCAAGCAATAATTCTCAGTGTGTCAGTACACCCTAACTCTCGACGAATAAAACTAAGTCCACTCATTCAGGCCGATTCTCAAAATGTTATTGTAAATGATAGATTTGTTTTTTAATTATAGGAAACCTGTTACGCGACAACTTGCCATTCAATAAGTATAAACAATAATTGGACTCATCATGTTCTTTTAGTAAATTAATATATTAAATTAAAGGAAAAGCAATATTTCGGGTACTTTCAGTACCCTTCAAAAGGCAACAAACCAAACAAAACATAAAACTCCGTCTCCCAGCCAAGGTCTGTCTGATATGGCTGATGATGTTATCAGTGCTCCGAGCATTGATTTCCCGGCGATTTGGAAAGAGTTTGTCCCCAAGCCATAGAACTATTGTGGGCATGATTGTGGTATAATTTTTATTTTTTTATTTGAATATATATTTTTTATTGAGATCAAGATGGCCGTGTTTTTTAGATGTGTCGACCTTGGCTGGGAGACGGAGTTTTATGTTTGGTTTGGTTTGTTGCCTTTTGAAGGGTACTGAAAGTACCCGAAATATTGCCTTTCCTTTAATTTAATTTATTAATTTACTAAAAGAACATGATGAGTCCAATTGTTGTTTATACTTATTAAACCTAACTGTTCTAAGAATCTCAGTAGTTAAAAAAAAAAACTTGCCATTCGTTTTGAAAATACTAAGTAGTTTTAGATAGGCGGGGCCAAACGGCTAGTAAATGCTTAGATAGGGGTGTGGATAGGAACCAAACAGCTTACCTTGTTGGTGGCTTACCTGGTTGATAATAGATTGATCCATTAAAATAAAAACTACAAAAAAATTGGCAGTAATACATCTTTCTTGTTTGTGTCTTTTACCATAACTATATCAATCAACTAAGTAAGCAACTTGGGCTCCCTATCCACACCCCTATATAAGCATTTAGTGAGTATAGAGTATGTCTCTTGCGATTACTGCCTTTACCTAGTAGGATGGAATATCCCTGGGATATTGTATGCGACTTAATTCCAATAGGAAAATGTTTAGAAAACTCTCATCATTCAGACCTGCTGAATCAGAGTTTATCATGTAAATTATCATCTTTCTGAATTGGAGCCAATGCACAATTTAAGTTAATACGTATGTAGTTTCAACTTTCATTTTTTTTTTTTTCATAAAGACGTGAGTCCCATAAGGGGAATCGATAATATTTAGTACAGTCTGAATCCAGAAATTACCAAATAGTACAACTTGATCAGGACTTCAACCCAGGCACTCGTCCAGCATGCGGGAGACGGAGACCCCACTTCAAGTCTCATTTGAGTTGGATTTTATTTTTTTCATGTCCAAATTGTACTACATAAATATTATCAGAGGCTATTGTTGTTTGAGAATTTTTCCATGTGAAATTTTTTTCATGCCGATTCAATGCATGTGCATTAATGGCATTGTTTCTGTTACAGACGAGTGTTGTCGGTAATTCGCCATTCCGAGAGCGTCTTGGCAGTAATCGTGTATTAGAAAAGCCACGACCGAGGTTTGCGCAGAGCTGTCATATTTCTAAGCTTAGGGCTGATTTCAGCTTTGGTTTGCAGATATTTGGTGTCCATTGCATTTAATGTCTTGATTGTTGCCTGATTGTTTTTGTTCTAAATATGGTATTGGTGTTAACTGTTAATATTTTGAGGTATTCACTTTTTCAGGAATTTTTGCTTGCTTTGGTATTGAAATCACATTTTTATGTTTTTATTTGTACATCTTGCAATCTAAATATTGTTGCTTGTTTATTTTCTAATAGCTTAATTTCTAATTTAATTGATTTGATTTGGCTGTGGCTTTTATTGCTAATGGCAATGGTGTAGAAAAAATATGTAATTATTGGTGATGCTGTATGAAATGATTTAAAACTCCAAATCAATAGTTGTAAGATACAAAACGTGATACAATACAAATGTGATGGGATCAAAATAAATCATTACGATTAAATACACACAGTTGCTAAATTAAAGCCAGTGTTTTCCACCTATATGTCACAATACTACTATGCCTTAATTCACTGGTGAAAATTGAAAAACCTTTTTGTTTCTTTGTGTAATGTGGCTAATGCATCCAAATAACCGCATACAAACTAGTGCCGCACAAGCACTTTTGTACTTGGTTGGAGTGTGATGAAAGCAACTTGTTATCGAGGCAATCAACATATTGTCCGCTAGAATCCAGACAACGGGTCCATGGATTGCTTGCAGTTGCGTTGCAAAAAAGATGTGGAATAACAGCTTACGCTTGACAGCTGATGACACTTTAGTTGAACAAACTGTGTACCTATCTTAAAGTATTTAAAGAATGTACCGATTTAATATTTCTGTTTCCATGACATAAATGCAGCGTGTAGAACATCCATGATTTGCCTAATTGTTTGTACGATATCATCTCGCATCTAAAAGCAAACCTACTGAGAAGTCGTGTGTTCATTAAGGTGTATCATTATTGCAGTCTACAGCTATTGTTTATTAGTAGGCTCCTGCCCTTTTAAAATCCATTATTTTAAAAATTTACAATTTAAAATTAAAGAGCATTTGCTTATCCAGCAGCAAAATATTATTATTATTATTATTATTGAGAATGGCTTATCAACAAATTGGTGAAAGGTAACCCATTAGCACTGCCAGCCTTTATGTGCTTTAATATAATATGAATGTTGTGTATTGTGAAGACTGTGACTACTGATTGCTACAGAGATTCTAACTGCAAGTTTGTGCGTGAAGAGTTTGTCTACCACAGCATTTTGAATGTGCCTCATTTTTTTGCACCTTAATTATTTATTTAACGTTTATCTAGGACAAGCATGGCTCTAATCGCATGGCAGAGTACTACATGCCCAGGTTAGTAGTATGTAGGGAATTTACTCATTTGTATCTTTTAATTTTCAAACTTTTGCTGAGTATTTTTTTTGTAGACTGGCAGAAAAGAGTGATACATATTTGCAAATTTGGTCATTTACTATTCCCCTTCAATTCAAATTTCTAGGGACCTTAATATCACCAGCCATCAAAATTTTGAATTAAAAGAAAGAAAATTGTAACTGTATTATTTAGGGCCTTTACACTAGTTTGACTTATATTCATTTTAATTAGCCGCATTTTAATAATCGAGTTTTTTTAATAGTTAACCACATATTAGGAATTAAAACCAATTTATAACACAAACAAGTTTAATACGTATGTAATCCTTGACACACAACTGTGATTTACAGGTCAGGGTCTAAAGTAATGGAACGTGTGAAAGCAGAGGGTGGAAGTGGCCGTATGTCTCCTGCCACTGAGACTGGACCAATTGATGTCAAGAACCCCATCCAACAACCGGCGATGTCCGAGCAACAGATCGAGCCCTCTCACCTCCAAGACACGGTTGACGAGAATCAAGCGGACTTTAGTCGTTTAAAGAATAGCGCGTCTAATACTGAGATTCTCGAGGCCATGTCTCAAATACACACGGGCGTTGGATTTGTCACGCAGCACCCGAGCTTGCCAAGCAACACGTTCGTAAGCGCAGACGCCGTTCAGTGGCTGATCGCACACGTGGAAGGTATCTATAGTGAGAAAGATGCTCTACCCATTATGGAAAGTTTATTGAAAGATCGATTGATCTGTCATGCGTCTGGTGATTTCTCTCACCCCTTCGTCATTGGCTTCTACTTGTATCACGTTGTGCAGCGAGAGAAGGATGTCGACTATTTGCAGCCGCTGGGTGATCTTCAGAGCTTTGAGAATGAGTGGCTGGAAGTGGAAGTAAAACACCCAACGGGTTGGAGAAATGCCGCGGTACAGACGCCCCCTGCCGTCGAAGGATGGAAACCTGCTGTAGCACAAGCTTCGTCCAGTGTCGAAGCTACGGAAGTGAAGCCACCGACTTTAACGAAACCTTCTCCCGTACTAACTCCTCCTTCTGTTGAAGCCACTGAATTGAAGCAACCTCCTGGATTTAAACCACAGTCGGCTACTGACGCGTCTAATACATCAGCAGACCTGCCCAAGTTCCTTAGGGATGTTATAGATGAGATATGCTCTGACGATACGGAAGAGAAGGAGTGGTCTGGTAAGTTTTGTGGTACAGTATTACCGTATTAATGTGCATATAGACCTCAGGTATATTTAATTTAAAAAGGTGTGGTGAGGCCATTATGTGGTGCAATTTGTTAGTAGTATTTGTATCCAATACTACAAGAATTTAGTGGTCAAAATAGGGGTGCGGACATTACTCGATGGCAGCCTATAATCGAATTAATACGGTATGTTTTGAAGGTTCATTAATGAATTGATTTAACGGCAATGGATTTCAATCATAGATTGTTAATCAATATTGAACCTTTGTTCTTTTAAGATATATTGATGATCCCAGTAACCCAATGGGCCAATAGTGTACTTTGTTTAGCAAAGTTGCACCTAGTTTTAATAAATTAAGTTCCAGTTGTGACTGCCTGATACATGTTATCCAAAAATTGCTATGCCAATAATTCTTTCTTACAAAACAAGTACTAATAACTTTTCTTCAATTGATTTTCAGTTCCCATCTACAAACACACTCACCTTGAGATTGATATTAACAATAGAAGTGATCGCATTGAGTGGGGTCATGCACGCTATCAGTCCATGTTCCGACCCGATCGAGCGTACGAGCTTGTTGTGCAGTGGGTTACATCATCCGGCACAATCGTCTCAGAACTTGTAATTATTGATGATATTTGGGTTAATTGCTTTACCTGTAAAACTTTTTTTCTTTTCATACTGAATTAAGGTAATGTATGTTAGGTTTGAAGTTTCTAAATCAAGTCCAGATTGCTCTCTTCAATGCACAAGTTTAGTGGTCCCAACGAAAGAATGCAGATAGCTCGAAATTGTTTTCCCAACTTAACAACTTTGTCAACTCTATTCACGCTAGCTCAGTGTAGATCTTGCACACAGAGGAACTCTGTGATCTAGCACAGATAATTTTTGCTTACGTTGGTAAAAGATATTTCCCTTTCATACTCAAAAGGAGACATTCCATTTACCGCGTTCATATAGTCCGTGGACAAGCTGCTAAAACTATAGAAACATTTCAAATCCGGAAACCAGCACCAAAATTTGGAGCAGGTAAAAGACATATTTTAGAATGTTATTTTCACGGGGACACGCATGGTAGAAAATAAGTCACCTGTCATGGCGTCCACAAGATGGCCGCCAAAATAATTTTTAAAATTGCTGTAAATCAAAAAGTAATCATCAGAAATTTTACCGTCAATACAATAGTTTTAATTATATTTATATATTATTACAATGTATTGCAATTATAGCACTTTTTGGTATATATCTAATTATTTATACGTAGAATTCGCTAGATTGTCATAAAATTTTCAGACTATGCTAAAATAACGCCAATAAATCCAAAATTTAAAGTCCCGAAACGAAATTTTTGTAACTTTTTGATTAATTAATTAATTAAATTAAGCATTAATTAAATCCCAATTAAAAGTTTCTAATTCACTTACCAAAGTCACGTAGTGTATCACACAAGAACAATATGACCACAATGAACCAAAAAAATATTAGTTCCAAAAATTAATTCCAATCACTTGCCTATTAATTCAATTAATTCAATTAATTAAAAATAATGACAATAATCTCAATAAATTTTGTAAAATTAACACAATGTAGTCGACATTGGAATCATTTTAAAGCTAGTTTTAAGGCGAATAAATGTAATGAAAAAATTAATTAATTAAATTATAAATTAATTAATCACCGAATTAATTACATTTTAGATAAATTATCCCACTTTTGACTTATGTATTGTTGTGTGTACCTAAAACTCGATCGATCGTCATAAAAATATACTACTTTAATGACATAATGCCAACGAACCCGAATTGTCATGTACAGAAACAAAATCCCTATAACTTATATATAAGAAATTAAATGAAGAATTACTTATATCTCAATAATTGTTATTGCCACTCAATAAACACATACAAAATGCCAACAGAAGTATCAAATATAAACAATGCAAGTATAATTTTAAAAATTAATAGTCCCAAATTTAAGTTCATGCTACTTTTCTGTTAATTGAATTTCCCACAAAATTAATTTCCTGTAAACTAAGCTTGCAAATGGTTCCCAGTTTGGCTGTGTTAATTTTACACAACAAATGGTGATTAAATCAATTAATTTTATTCATTCATTAATTCAATTAACGGGAAAGTAGCATGAACTTTATTTTGGGACTATAATTTTTAAAATTATACTCGCATTGTTTATATTTGATACTTCTGTTGGCATTTTGTATGTGTTAATTGAGTGACAATAACAATTATTGAGATATAAGCAATTCTTCATTAATTTCTTAATTAATCGGTAAGTTATAGGAATTTTGTTTTGGGACATGACAATTCGGATTCATTGGCATTATGTCAGTAAAGTAGTATATTTTTATGACGATCGATCGAGTATACATAACAATACATATGTCAAAAGTGTGATTATTTAACTATAATGTAATTAATTTGGTGATTAATTAATTTAATTAATTAATTTTTTTATTACATTTACTGCCTTAAAACTAGCTTTAAAATGATTCCAAGGTCGACTACATTGTGTATTTTACAAAATTTATTGAGATTATTGTCATTATTTTTAATTAATTGAATAATTGAATTAATAGGAAAGTGATTGGAATTAATTTTTGGAACTAATATGTTTTTGGTTCATTGTGGTCATATTGCTCTTGTGTGATGCACTACGTGAATTTGGTAAGTGAATAAGAAACTTTTAATTGGGATTTAATTAATGCTTAATTTCATTAATTAATTAATCAAAAAGTTACAAAAATTTCGTTTCGGGACTTTAAATTTTGGATTTATTGTCGTTATTTTAGTATAGTCTGAAAATTTTATGACAATCTAGCGAATTCTTCGTATAAATAATTAGATATATACCAAAAAGTGCTACAATTGCAATACATTGTAATATATATAAATATAATTAAAACTATTGCATTTACGGCAAAATTTCTACTAAAATTTTTGTAGAGCATTAAAAACCGAAAAAACAAAACTTAGTTTATCCAAATCTGATGATTACTTCTTGAGTTACAGCAATTTTAAGAATTATTTTGGCGGCCATCTTGTGGACGCCATGACAGGTGACTTATTTGCTACCATGCGTGTCCCCCGTGAAAATAACATTCTAAAATACGTCTTTTACCTGCTCCTAAATTTTGGTGCTGGTTTCCGGATTTGAAATGGTTTTACGCTTGTTCCACGGACTAATACTACCCCCACCACTACAAAGCATCTGCATTCTTTTGTTGGAGCAAGTATAGACCTATTATTTTTTGTATTTTACAAATTCTCTGAGCTCCAAATAGTTAACCTGAAAACAATTATCTCTCACAGTTGCAGCACAGTCTATGTGTATTTTCTATTTCTCTTATATATAATAGTATTTAGTATTGTTCACCAGTGTTGATAGTGATTAAATGAATGTGTTTAACATCAAGTCAAACATTGCAATTTCAGATCCTTGGTTGGTCAAGGAAGGCTCAAACTTGTGGCTTACAAATGATTCCTATCCCTGCTGATCCACTGGCTCTACCATTTACTCTGAAGTCGGATCCACTGAGGGGGCCTATCTTCATTCCGTTAGATACAGAGTGCCTTATGGGAAAGAAAAGTTATCTGTTTGAAGGTAAAGCAATGAACAAGAACATTCTTTGGATTATGGAATTATATTGATAATGTGTGTTGTTTTGCATGATTGTTCTTAATTTTGGTATCATGCCTGTCTACTTTAGGTATTGATTTGTTTTCACAGTATTTGATTTCATTTGAGTCAACGGTTTATACAAGTCTGGTACAACAACAAGAGATCAAGGTACAGACAAACAAAAGCAGGGGTGCCTCAAGTAGCAGTAATGAGCCCTCCCCTTTCCTTTTTATTATTTTAATCAATGACCTGGCAGAATACATACAAGCAAGGAGTAAAGTAAAACTGAAGATATTTGCAGATGATATACTGTGCTGTGCTGTACTGTGGAGGGGATGTAGAAGAAATGGAGATAGAGATGAATAAAGCACTGAAGGCTCTAAAAGAATGGTCAACACTGAACGGAATAATAGTGAATAAAAATGAAACTGTGTGCAACTACCACGCAACCAGGCAGTTCATCCCTGATTTCAAACTGAAGTTTGCAGGGACAGTACTGAACAAGGAAAGTAACCCCACTTATCTTGGTATGACCATGGACCAAAAAAATGGAAGGAACTGAATAAATCGAAAAGATGTATGCAGCAGGGAAAGAGCACACTGAGATTGATGAAGATAGATGCTGGTGAGTGGTGTGCAATGGGGACAAACAAGGATACCCTAAAAAGAAAACCACATAAAACGTACGTGCAACCTACCTCTTATAGAATATGGCAATTCCCTACTTATAACGTCATCCAAAGGAGCCACAGATGCTCTGGACAGGGTACAAAATCAAGCCCTAACAATAATAACAGGAGGTGTTAAGTCAACTCCAATTGCTGCCATGGAAGCTCAAACTAACACCACCCCCAGAGGCCAGAAGAAACAGTTCAGCAGTGAGCTTGTATGAGAAGCTCATAACTCATAAGACTACTGGCTGGAATAGGACAGAGAACCCCATGAACATCTCAGGACACAAAAAGCATTCATTTCAGCAGTGTAAGAGGTGAAGGAAGGTCTCATTGGGTAATTGAAACACACAGAGAGAGAAAACATCCCCCTACCAAATATAAACATTGCCATACAATATGTCCTTCACGAACTGACAGTGGATGGACTGGGTAGGACAAAGGCAACCTACATAGCCGAAGAGTTGTGAAAACTAACAATCATCATCTACCAATTGAGGTGCAGTAGATGCCCAGCAGAATACATAGGCCTCACTACTAACGCCCTCTACACACAGATGAATGGCCACAGGCACAACACCAAGGAAGGCAACACTGAAAAACCTATGGCCCTACATGCTGTCTCACAACTTGCCTTTTATTTTAACGAATGCTACCAGGCCAGCGTCGTGACAGCCCTACCTACTAACTGCAATGCGCATGAACTCAGAAGGTGGGAGCTGACTCACCAGTGGATCACCAACTCTGGGCTTCCCCTAACCTCAACATTTGTTTGGGTCCTACTTCACTGCTCCACCCACCTCCCATTCTAGTTCTCCTCCCCTCCACTTCCAACCAACAGCGCCACTGGCTTGTTTTGAAAATAACTGTAAATAACTGTATAGACATAGGTTAGTTATCTCTTGTTGAGTGAGCAAGGCCCTGTTTGGCCGAAACAGTTTCGACGTTTTTCATGTGTTATGTACATTTATTTGTCTCTTTCTTATCTACGAGATCCCTGCAGTCACCGACCAGGTAAGCTGTTGGGTTCCCTCTCCACACTCTCATTGTACAATAACTCGCTTACATAAGAACTACCCAGAAAAGGATTGGCTACACATTTACACAGACGGCTCGGCTACCCCAGGTGAAGGCCAAGCTGGGGCAGGCATATATTGCAGAGAATTTGAAGAATCCCACCCTGCAGGAAAAAAATGGTAGCTGCTATGATGGAGAATTGACTGCTATTCTTAAAGCCCTGTATAAAGTTAAAGACTGTTGCAGTGATAAAATTGTAATTTTAACTCAAAATCAGCAATACAAGCCATAGTCAACAATGAAGTGGTGGATTCTGTGGTAAGGCAATGCAAACTACAAATTCTAAGACTATACACTAGGAAACGCTCAGTTGGACGCGTTGATAAGCGAGCACGTGCTATTGCTAGACCCACATTGCACATTTTTTTAAATTTTAAAATTTGCGACGTTCGCTGCCCACAGGGCCATGTTTCATGTTGGTTTCATATTATTTATTATTGCCAAGGTATTTGGGTAAACCCGTGTGTAAACCTTTACTTTGTGGATAAAATCCACCGCCATCTAGAGGACCTTGACTCCTTGGGAAAACTATTAAAACTCTTTGTTGACAAATAATAGACTGCTTCCTCGAAAGTATTTTGATTACTTCTAGGTGGCAGTGCATTAGAAACTTTGCGCGTCTTTTCGTTGCCATGGCAACGTTACTTTTGTTTTTATGCAATTTCCATCTACACTACTTATCGCATCAAAATAAAATTAACATATTCGTGACCGGACGGACATTCTAAATGATTTGGCTATCTCAGATTTTGTCGCCGTTAAGTTTGAAAAAAAAACTTCGGATTAACTTTAATGTAACTTTTTAACTTTTTGAACGATTTTGCCACAAAACTAATGGCTTTCAATCGAGAACTAAGCTTGCGGATGGTCAAAATTTCAACTCGATCCGAGCCTCCGTTCGAACGTTATGGTGAGACATACAAACAAACAAAAACAAAACCAGTGACTAATTTTTCCGGCAGAGTCAAATGGAAACGCTCGCTTCGCTCGCTTAACAATGCAAACAAGGTAGGTAATTAAGCCACAGTGTATACCATCACACTATAATGTATACGGCAATGAGAAAGCGGACTTCTTAGCTAGGTAAGCAAGGTAGCAAAATGTGACAACAGAGCAAACCATTAACTTACTGCTCAGTTAAAGCCCATGTAAATGCTGCAGCTTCCAAGAAATCTAAACGAGAATGGGTCCAAAAGGGACAAGACAAACCATGGCAAGAGTACACCACACAGCCAAGAAAACCCAACAAAATATATAATGGACTAACAGAAACAGCACAGTTCAGGTTAAAGACACAACATGACCTGTTGGAAAAGCATCTGCACCAAGTAGATGTGGTTGAAACCAGTACCTGCAGATTATGTGGAAACGGTGAACATGACAGAAGATACAACAAGAAGAAGAACAAAGAAGAAGAAGATGTAACAGTCTGGCAAGGGAGCGCGACGCAATGCCTGACGGCATGAAAAAGGAGGAAAGAGAGGCTTCTCTCTACTGGTTGACTAGATCAAGCATGATGGCATCATAGGTCAAATGTGGGCATTTGAGAAGAACAAGATTTCAATTGTGTAAATATCTCAACTTCTACAATGTATACATGACTATTTATTTATTTAACTTTTATTTTCCGGATGTGAATGCAAGAAAAAACCGAGAGCCAGGGATCTCAAGAAAATATAAGCGTGAAACTTATGTTTATGGGTTGTACCCCCCATTGTTGAGTACTAGGAAGCTTAGCAAACGCTTTTTCAGGCGCGTTGTTGGATGAGCGTAATTGGTGCATTGATGTGCCATGTGTTATGCAGATTTTCAGTTGTTGTGTGAAAAAATCATTTCTTAGTCGAAGATTTTTTTTAAACTAAAAAAATCGTAATTTAAGAAAAATGAACAAAATCGTAAAATTGCGATTTTTATGAAAAATAATTTTTCAACTGCGCTCAAAAATGTGGCAGTTTTAGTTCAGAGATTTTGAAGGCCTCCAGAAAATTTCATCTCAATTGGAGTATCAGTTTAGCCGGAATCGTGTTAACAAACACACAAAAATACAAACAGAAACAAAAAAGAAAACAAAAAAATTGTAAAATTGCGATTTTCATGAGAAATATTTTTTAGATTGTGCTCAAAAACGTGGCAGTTCTAAGTTCAGAGATTTCAAAGTTCTCCGGAAAATTTCATGGCAATTGGAGTATTGGTTTAGCCGTAATCGTGTTAACAAACACACAAAAATACAAACGGAAACAAAAAAGAAAACAAAAAAAATCGTTAAATTGCGATTTTCATGAGAAATAATTTTTCGTCGATTTTTCGAACCGTGCAGTTCTAAGTTCAGAGATTTCAAAGGCCTCCAGAAAATTTCATCGTAATTGGAGTATTGGTTTAGCCGGAATCGTGTTAACAAACACACAAAAATACAAACAGAAACAAAAAAGAAACACGAAAACAATCGTAAAATTGCGATTTTCATGAGAAATAATTTTTCGATTATGCTCAAGAACGTGGCAGTTCTAAGTTCAGAGATTTCAAAGGTCTCCAGAAAATTTCATAGCAATTGGAGTTTTGGTTTAGCCGGAATCGTACAAAAATACAAACAGAAACAAAAAAGAAAAACAAAAAAAATTGTAAAATTGCGATTTTCATGAGAAAAATCTTCCAATTGAATTTTAAAACCGTGCAGTTCTAAGTTCTGAGATTTCAAACATCTCCAGAAAATTTCATCGCAATTGGAGTATTGGTTTAGCCGGAATCGTACAAAAATACAAACAGAAACAAAAAAGAAAAACAAAAAAAATTGTAAAATTGCCATTTTTTTATGAGAAAAATTTTTCAATTGATTTTTCAAACCATGCAGTTCTAAGTTCTGAGATTTCAAACATCTCCAGAAAATTTCATCGCAATTGGAGTATTGGTTTAGCCGGAATCTTGTTAACAAACACACAAAAAAAATACAAACAGAAACAAAAAAGAAAATCAAAAAAAATCATAAAATTGCAATTTTCATGAGAAATAATTTTTCGATCGATTTTTCGAATTGTGCAGTTCTAAGTTCAGAGATTTCAAACGTCTCCGTAAAATTTCAGCGCAATTGGAGTATGGGTTTAGCCGGAATCATGTTAACAAACACATAAAAATACAAAAAAAAAAAACAGTCCGGATTTTTTTCTCCAGTGTAGTAGAATGGAATCCTCTGCTTGGCTCGCTACGCTCATCCAATCAGTTCAAACTGTCACAAAGTTACAGGATTGTGCTGTATAACATACTGCAGCAGTGCCATCCATTAACCCGAGAGTAGTCGCGTGTGGTCTTTAGACCGACTTTTTTTTTCAACAGTTTGGTATTTTGTACAAGCGCGCATGCGTGGTTGTCTAGTTCCGCCTACCTTCCCAAAATAGATTTTGAAGCCGTGTGCATACCGATTCAGTTTCTGCAGACTTCAACTAAGATAGAGGTCCTGTTTGGTTGCTTGGTCTTTTCGACCGCTGCGCGACTACTAAGGAGGCAAAAATATGCATACTCAATCACTATGGATGAGACATGTATTTGTTATGTACGGTTTTATTCTATCAAGATACAGTGTTGGCATAATATTACTCTTGGGTTTACTAATAATTCGAACACAGGTGTTTCAACATTTTTTAATATTTTGTAGGTTTGCAACTTTGTGTTGATTGATTATTGATTGAATTAATTTATTGATTATTGATGATAATGATTATATAACCATGTGATCGCTAGTCACAATATATGATACAATTATCTTGTATTGCGTGATCAAAACGTCATCCTACATTATTATGCCCATATAAATAATGCGGTCTAAAAGACCGGGCGCGACTACTAACGTTACAAACAGGGGCGCGACTACTCTCGGGTTAACATATTGTCAGTGTTCTTGCCAGAAATTTTTTTTTTTTTTGTTTTTTTAAAGAAAATGCGTTGCGGGTAGTGTAACAAATAGACATGGTCTTGAGGCTCACCTCTGGAAATATTTTTTTAATAAAAGATTTGATTCTGTGAGTTTTCGTGACTTTTGAGGACCCTTTAGGTAACATGATGAACATAAAAATGTGCTCTGACCAAACCTGAAGTGTAAAGGCACTCTCCGGGAGTGCAGACAGCATGCTTCTGAATGAGTAATGTGCAACACAAGCTTGGGCTTAGCTAGTGCATTGCAAGCACGTTATTTTGATGACTTGTTGATGTAGCCTATGAAACAATGCTCACCCACACATTTTCTATTGAGTCGACTAGGTATAGGAAATCATTTGACTCAACTACTTTGTCACAGGAAATTTATCCTAGATGGAAGCTTTATTATTTTTTATCATTAAAACACTTTGTTAAGGCATATCAGAATTGTTTGTCGGGAGGCAGCAAACCGGCTCTAGGAAGAATGCTGTATTATTATAGGTGTGTTAAGTGTTCAGTAAATCCAGATTTGTATTTTGTGTTGAAAATGATTTTAATATTCTCTCTAACCAAGTGACTTGTTCTTACAGAGTTCCATGAAGATACATGGGCTCAACGATTGTTTCTCTTTCAAGAGGCAATCATCGAAAGATTTGGCTTTGTTCGTTGTACTCTTGATAACACGGGAAATACGTCCATTCCGTCTCATAACATCAACATCAACAACATGACGCACCATCACATGTTTGTACATTTGTCAGGAAATGTGTTTATACTTATTCCTTCCCAACCTTGCCAGGTACGTAGAAATCTGTTTATTCTATTTTTAAAACAAGCACAGGGACTAGAGTACCCTAAATAGGGAGCAAAGTAAATGGCGATTACCAAAGTGTGCCCTGTTAGAAAGTGATACGTATTGTCACCCTAGCCGCTTTTACAGCTAGTTCTGGTGTTGATTCTTTGTTAAATTATACAACGTTTGTTCCAGCATTCAATTCTTATTCCCCCCCTTTTTTTGGTAGGACTAGCCCTGCTTCCCTAGGGTCACAGTAAACTTTCTGTATTGTCCTTGTTGAAGGGCATATGTAAAAGAAAAATGCGTGTTAATCAAAGATCTTGTTCAGGTTTTATCATGTGACGAGAAAGTGATGTATAGGCAGGCACATAGAGGAGCTTTGCTTCCTAATTTTTTATCCAATAAGGCAGTTAATAATTTATGTTTGTACGAGAATTGATAAATTGAAAACAAGAATGCAAAATTGCTTATCGTTTATTTTCTATATCTTAAACATAATATATTATGCGAGAAAATCACTCTCTGACTAAAAGTATCTAGCCTACAACATAACTTTCAATCTTATACATGAAACTAGGGAAACGCCAAAGTCGTTGTTAAACGAGTGAGT
This sequence comes from Sweltsa coloradensis, assembly GCA_024449915.1. Lineage (NCBI taxonomy): Eukaryota > Metazoa > Arthropoda > Insecta > Plecoptera > Chloroperlidae > Sweltsa > Sweltsa coloradensis. Next base: position 208,384 of record JAMZAV010002491.1, read on the forward strand.
GAGCCAAGTGTTGAGTACCCGGGAACACCCCTTTTCCTCCCCGATACCTAAGGCTGGATCTAGCCCAGTTAGGTCACCTTATTTAAACTGGAACTCACTCTGCAACAATAATTATTTAAATTGAACATTCAAAATGCAAATCGTGTTCAAAACGTATTAGCGTGAAACATTAACAAATTTCCAAGATGAAACAAAATCACCTAATTTTTATTTCCCATTTAACACCCCTCAAAAATAATATGTGGGTGAAAAGATATAAAAAAGTTCGAACTAACGGGCATCGAACCCCAGCTCTCCGTGCGGTAGGCTAAATGCTTACCACTACGCCACACCAGTCACGTAAATCTTATCCCCCTTGCTGCTACTAAACAAATGCTATTGATATTTTTAAAAATCCCATTTTTATTTATTGTGGGGTTAAATCACAATGGATCTAGTTGATTTTGTTAACAGTTCTCAGTAAACTCGTACCGGATGTCTGTTTAAAGTTTCAGCGCAATCTGTTCAGCGGTTCGGCTGATTTTCGACGTACAGTCAGACAGACACACAGAATGAGAACCGTTTGAGTTGAATGGAGACACTCAGTCGCTCCGCTCCCTCGTTTAATTGATATGTGACCTCTTAAAAGGGAGAAGTAGAATCAACACATTGATTTATCAAATACAAATGTCAATATGATATTGATCGCGATCCGATCGATTATCCATTAACCTTTTCTATGCTACGCCCGAGTTAACTCGGCCTGAGGCGGCGAGCCCACAGTGCTGTGCCCGAGATAACTCGGGCACAGCACATTACACACCCAATCATGTCCATGGCCTACAACAATAAAATAAAAAAATTAATTAATTAATTTTAAAAAATTAAAAGGAATTTAAAGTAAATATTAAAATTTCATATAACAAAGTGTTGTTTTTTGTGAGACAGGGGGTTGTTTTAGCGGCGGGGTTTGTTTTTGGGATGGTCTTAAAACGTATGAGAGAAAATTATGGATTTAAAATATCTTCCATAATTTTGGGAACTATCCCACCATTATCTGTGTTTTTTGGGGGGGTCGTTTTTATGTGGGGGTTGTTTTGGGGTTGTTTTGCCATCATAGGAACAAAAATATTGTTTTTCTAAATATTTTACATGATTTTGAGAACTTTATCTCTATATCTGTTTTGTGGGTGGGATGTTTTTTTTTGCAAAGGGGGGGGGGTTGTTTTGGGGTCAGTCTAAAGTCGTATAAGAGAGAATTATGGTTTTTCAAATATGTCACATAATTTTGGGAACTATCCAACCCTTTTCTGATTTTTTCTAAAAAGTGCTTTTTGTTGAAAATAACTCAGCACAGGGGTATGAACACTGCAAAATATACTCAGCACTTAAAAGTTTAATTGATAATCGATGGCTACCCTTTTAAGTATAGTTTCATCAGCTTCTGTGCTCAATCCACAAGGAATAAGTAATAAAGAATGCAACAGATAAATTAGATTTTAGATGCATTGCTCTTGGTGTTTGTCTTGCGGGCAACAAAAAATACTATTTTGTTAAGAGAGTAGATTTAGAGAACTGGTTTAACTTAATTATTAATACCTATCTCTCACTATTGCTTCCATCTTGCGACATTATACCAGTACTGTAGCTTATAATCCTTATCCTCGCAAGACGTGAGCACGATTAATGGCCTTTTTCGTAAATTTTAGAGCCTTTTGTAGACCTCTACATGTTAAGAACCAAATAAAGTATTTCTTTCAAGTTTGTTAACATTTAACAAAAGCTTAAGTGGATGAAGTATTGTGAGTTATAAATAGTCTGCACAAATCTTTACCGTCCAGCTCTTCAATAGAGACACTTGTGTAATGTTCTAGAACTAGGGAAACACCAAAGTCGTTGTTAAACGAGTGAGTAAGCAATGTGTTGAATACCCCGTAACATTAATTTTTTCCCCCTACCTTAGGCCTCCCTAGCCTATCATAGGCTAGAATGGTGCATTATGGCCTTACAGTTGACGCGCCCTTATACCAACTAAACTTAAAAACCCTATTATTTATACCAATTATCAAACTTAAATGCAAATGTTCCCAGGTACTCACACATGACTCACTCACTCTTCTAACAACGACTTTGGCGTTTCCCTAGTCTAATTGGCTAAGGTGCCCTTATAGCCGAAATGTGGGAGACGTGGGTTCAATCCCCTGGTCGGGAAAGATTTTGTAATTTCTGGATTGTATTTTAAAAATTATTAAACATGTTTTGAAATGCATATAACGCAGTGTAGTCCATCATCTGTGACAATACTATGGAAAACATAGCCAGTACGAAATACGTGTAAAGATTGCAAGGTTTACTCAATCTCCAAGCGGAATTTGGGGGTACCTTGAGCGTGCAAAATTCGATAAACCTTGGGCATGGCATTTCACAGCTAGGCAAATAACAAACAAAAAATATTTTGTCAAAAACATAACCATTGTCGTTAAAATAATTTCTACACATTGGCAGCCTATTTTTCGATTTATTATTTCTTGTAGGTTTAAATCGCAACGAATCTAGCTGATTTTGTTAGCTGTTCTCAGTTTTTTTTTTTGTACCGGATGTCTGTTTAAAATTTCTGCGCAATCTATTCAGCGTTTCGGCTGATTTTTTATGTACACGCATGCACGCAGACTCACAGAATGAGCGCCGTTTAAGTTGAATGGAGACACTCAGTCACTACCCTCCCTCGTTTAATCAAGATTTTGTACTTCCGAATTCTGAGAGGTTGTTAGTCCTTTGAATTCGGACATAATGACTTTAAATAATTTGTTATTTCATGTGAGCAATAATAAGTATTATTAGGTCTATTCAGTATGATATTTACACTTACAAATATTATCCAGTAAGACATGTTAGACACGGTACATAACACATCAATAACCAAAATGGCATTGTTTTCTTAATAGTTTTATTCCAAATTTACCTGGTTTAGTGTGAACAATCTAAAAATGGTTTTTCCTGGGTATGTGTGTGTGTGTGTGTGTAAGAATTAACAAATTAATTTGATTATTCTACATTCTGTGACATGCATTAAAAGTCCATTTTTCTTACAGCGTCCGCACAACCGCAGCAATTCGGTCTCTCATCGGCCGGGGTTGTCAAAACCTCTGGGTACTCGTAATTACCCGGTTCATTCAGAGTCTTTAAATAGTCCACACAAGGAATATATCACGCGACATGTCAGTGGCAAAAATAAGGATGATTACGGAACTGACAGAAGGGTAAGGATATATATCTTTTGTAATTAGGAAACTTTGCAAACGCTTTTTCAGGCGCGTTGTTGGATGAGCGTAGTTGTTTAAAAACAAAAAAAGCGTAAAATTGCGATTTTCATAAGAAGTAATTATTTGATTACGCTAAAATTTCACGCGAATATATTAATTCATTAAATTAAGGTTCTGTAAAATAATTATTACAATCGGATAAAGCATGTAGATGTCATAAGTCAAAGAAATTTTAAAAATTAAAATAAAATCGTAAAATTGCCATTATCATGAGAAATAATTTTTTGATTGCGCTCTAATTTCACACGAATATATTAATTCATAAAATTAAGGTTCTGTAAAAAAATCATTACAATCGGATAAAGCATGTAGGTGTTATAAGTCGAGGAAATTTTAAAAATAAAAAATAAAAAATCGTAAAATTGCAATTTTCAAAAGAAATAATTTTTTGATTGCGCTCAAATTTCACACAAATATATTAATTCATAAAATTAAGGTTCTGTGAAAAAATAATTACATTCGGATATATCATGTAGGTGTGAAGAAATTTTTTAAAAAAAAAAATCGTAAAATTGCGATTTTCATAAGAAATAATTTTTTGATTGCGCTCAAAAACGTGGCAGTTCTAAGTTCAGAGATTTCGAAGGTCTCCAGAAAATTTCATCGCAATTGGATTAGCGGTTTAGCCGGAATCGTGCTAACAGACAGACAAAAATACAAAAAGAAAGAAAAATATATATATATTCCGGATTTTTTTCTCCAGTGTAGTGAAATGGAATCTTCGCTTCGCTCACTACGCTCATCCAATAATTATAATAGTTTAGATTGGATACATCAAACAAATTATCGAGTATAAATTAAAAAAAGGTTGGTACGTGGTAGACCAAAAAAGTGGTCTGATAAAGTGTAGTGGTCACAGGTTAACATGCAATTTGTGAAAAGAATTCTGTGTGCGATATGAGTCTCTCCGGCCATCGAAATCCAACTCGCAACCTTCTCATGGTTTGGCCTGTGAGTAGGGGAGTTTCACTCCCTAAAACTAATGGCGAGCTCTGGGTCGTCGTCGGGGAACTTTCCCCTTCCCTTTTACTACCTTCCTGACGGCGACGACAATGACAACACGGACGGATGATGACACAGACGAAGATGACCACAACGTGGGGGAACCCCTGCCCTACCCATACGCTTGTAGCTGGCTCTGACCAGCACAAGCCTGTCCACCCCTTGTCCCCCCGCAACTCCCCTTACGTTCCTCCCCCTGGAAAGGAGTATATATGTGGTAACTCACACTTATAGAAATTGTTTTATCTTGGAGGCGCGAATAATCTTAGCTGTTTAAGCGCCCTAAAACTACTAATACTACTAATAATAATACTAATATGAGTCTCTCAAGGCAACATGTGTGAACGATCAAAATTAAAAAAAGTATGAATAATAATAATAACAATAAAATATTGTTGCCTCTTTTACATCCCAAAACAAACACATATAAATGCTTAAAATTTCTACCTCTTCTACCAATTCACAATTTGTTGAAAAAATGGGTTTTGTGATTTGCGGCCTAGTCCTTCGGTATCACAGATTTGTCACCAGCTTGTCAAGTTGTACCTTGTCCAGCCACCTGTACGTAAATTGTCTTACTGATTGATAAGTAACAAATACTCATGCACTATACTGGTAATTGACGGTATATATGATTTTAAATTGTAGGTTACAGATAACTCACTAAAACAGGTAGAAGTTAAAATATTCCTCTTGTGCATAGGTGGGTTTTCTGTGGTCCTGGAATCATATGGTCAGTCGCAAATGGAAGTCGTCTTCAATGCCAGCCACAGGCGAAGAGATGTTCCAGAAGAAGATAATCAAAGATTTCCGTGAGTTTTGTGCAAACAACGATAACCGGTTAAAAGTTTTCTGGGAAACTTGCTGGACTATTAGGGAGAAGATTCCATTTGTAAATGCATAGTATGGTAATATCATTGATATTTAACTACTGTAGGCTAGATTAGCAGTCGGTGGTCCACTTCCGTGACAATTAGAAGCCATCTTGAAATCCCCCCCCCCCCCCAGTTTCCCAGTTAAATGGGAGCTATTTGTTGACCAAATATTTTTAAAGATGGCCGCCAGTTTGACAGCTGAGCATACTAGCCTTTAACATCAAATGACTAGGAAAACGCTAAAGTCCCGCCGCGTTGATGGATGAGCTTTTTAAAGTTTTTAGTTTGCGTGGGATATCTTTACTTTTGCAAGTGCTTTGTTTTGCTGCCTACGCATTGTAGGTGCATTGTTGTCAAGTTTCTATTGTTTCTTGTCAATTGGTATTATTTACCGTAAAAAACTTATATTTAAAGCTTTGTTTCTATGGATTCTGGCTAGCTTTTTCAACTTTTTCTTTCAAAAGGTACTACATCACCATAACCTTAATGTCCATGTATAATATGAACGTTGTAGCCCCACCCGTTTGGTCAGAATTATCCCAAATGGCACGAAAATATCGTACAAAAAATAAAAAAATTTATATTAAAAGCTTTATTTCTATAGATTTTGGGTAACTTTTTCAACTTTTTCTTTCAGAAAGCAATACATCACCATTATCTTAATGTCCATGTGAAATATGAACGTTGTAGCCCCACCCGTTTGGTCAGAATCGGCCCAAATGTCACGAAAATATCGCACTAAAAATCGAAAAAAATCGTAAAAGTACGATATTCATGAGAAATATTTCTTCGATTGTACCCAAAAACGTAGCAAGTCTAAGTTCAGAGATTTCGAAGGTCCTGCCAAATTTTCATCAAGATCGCATATGCCGTTTGCCCGGTAGAGAGCGAACAAACAGACAGAAAACAAACAAAAAAAAAAAAAAAAAAAAAAAAACACCCGAGCTAAATTTTTTGGGGGTCAGTGAAATTGAAGTCTTCGCTTCGCTCATCCAATTACTAAATTCCCTTATGCAATAACTTCGTATTGTTTCTGTTTGTTCAATACCATGCTGCACAAGCTAAAACCATATCAAACAATCCAGTAAAATACTTTATTGCTTTGAAAAAGCATAAATTAAAACGCCAAATCGCCATCTTGAACTGTATTTTCGACGCTTCAATTTGCTACGCTCACGCCTGTGCGGAAGTATTGGACACTGCTAATCTAGCCTACAATAGGGGTTTAATATCTATGGGTAATATATTTTCATATGCTTGTTATTTGTGTTATTCAGAACATTGTTATACATTAATATATCCACTTAGATGTTATAATGCAAACGTAACGAGAAATGGAGAGAGGTGGTGCTTCAATTAATCATCATTTGTTAAGGAAATTAATATACAGTTTATCATAAATTTATAATTTTGTATTCCAAATATATCTATGGAAAAGCATAATACTTAAAAAGGTGGTTACAATTACAGATTTTCACTCTCATCAAGCAGAAAAACTGATCAGGACCCCTATTCTATAACTCTGACCGAATTGGATTCGTACGTTTTCGACGGTAATCGATTCGGTTGTGGTTGGTCGAGGTCGAAGGTATGATTCACATGGCAGTGCAGTCGGCCAAATATGAAAAAATGAATCATAGTAAATTGTCATATCTTCGAAATGAAAGCTTAAAATAGATGTGTGTATTATTTCCAATCGGGGAGAAATGGGCTTTAAGTGGTATAATTTCATGAAAAAAAGGAACACACGGGACTTTTAGGGGTAGGCCCTTACTCAAGATAGGTTTCCTTTGAGCATACTTTTACTATTCATTTGAGATTAGTTAATATCTGGTTGTGTTAACGTGTAGGCTAGGGCTTATCTCCCACCATTTTTTCTAATCAAACCTAAACAAATTTTGACTAACGAAAAAATCACACTCCTTTCGACCTCGACCAACCACAACCGAATCGATTACCCTCAAAAACGTACGAATCCAATTCGGTCGGAGTTATAGAATAGATGCCCTGGGGAGATTACACTCAGGGTTTTACTTTGTTTCTGATGTGAGGTACTACAGAACATTGTGTGTGTTATTTGCATTTACTATTTAGCTACTTTGAAGCAGTTAACAAATTCTTTTATCTACTAGTCCTTATCAACTCAACTGTCTGCGACAAACTTTGATATGTTAAACACGTGGCCCTCAATAGAAAATCCCTATTTGAGAGAGTGCAAAAAACATTTATTACATACTGTAGTGTATATATAAATATGATGCATGATATTGGCTAGTCAATCTACAGGAGAAATGGATAGATAGATTCTAATCCAGTTTACTGAAATCGACCATCAAAATGGTTACAACTAGTCGAGAAAAAAACACAAACATAACTTGATCTCTTCACATTACTTGACCCTTTCTAGATAGTACAAATCATCCTCGCATGTGTGTCAAGGAAAGCTGTAGTGTAGGGAATCTATCTATCTATTCATCTATACCCTTCTCCAAACCATTAACCAGCCTATTGGTACTATACATCACAAGATGATGACTAGTCTGTTGGCTTAATGCTGTAAATATTTTTTATTTCTGTTCTGTGAAGATTTCTTCACTGGTTAATATTTTAATAAAATATACTGGTTGAAAACCTGTTAATTTTTTTCATTTTATTCCAGTTTATTCCTGAGTTAGAATTCCTGTTGATGGTTAAATATTCCACCATGTGTTAGTTTAAATTAATGTATGGTTCTAACCATTTCATGTCCGTGAGTGAATCAATTTTCAGTGTCACCATACGTCTAATTCTGTGTACCAGTATTTAAAATTTATATTTGAAAGGAACCTATTGCCAACATCCTGCACCACTTTTAATCGGAGTACATATTTATTACATGTACACCGATTAAAAGTTGTTATGTTGTTCTTATGTCCATTTATTTCCACTCGAGCAATGTTGAGGCACCTGCCAGGGCGAGGCGAGTGTTGGAGTTGTGACCACAAGAAGAAGCTTGGATTGTTAAAGACATACTGTTCCCATCCCCTAACATTTCAATTGTAATGTTTTTTTTTTCTGATCACTGCATGCACCTGTGCAAGTTTTGTAATATAATGGCATACAGAATTAGGTCCATTCTCTCCCACTTTGACTTTTATACATTCCATAGAAAGGATATACGTTGAAACTTGAAAGTCACTTCCATGTTTGTATATCTAAATGTTTATCTCTGAAATCTATTGAGGGTAAGTGTAATGTTGGTGGTAAAGGTATGAAAAAATGTAAAATTGTAGTATGTATGAAGCAAATCGCCAAAGTAGATGATCACTACCTATTCTAGTTGTAGTTCATCTAACAACATTTTGAAACCTGAGATACTAATACAATGCATATCAATCAGTTTACATGGTGTTTATTAGCATCATATGTTGTTTTTTATCACTAATTAGACATTATGCCTTTTAACCTCTGGCATACATCGGTTATGACAACAAACAAAATGTTTCATTTTAATTCATTTGTGTTTGTTAGCCACTGCTTCAAGTCTGCAATTTGTTCCATTATACTGGAGCTACTCGTGCCTCCAGTTGCTTGATATTGCTCGACACTGCTCTCGTAGTTCCACACACTCATTACATCTTCTTCAAACTGGTCACTGAAACAATCGATACAAGGAACTTTCATATACATTCATTCTACTCATGATTCTAGCACAAATTACTTGCTGGTTATGCCCCAAGCTACAAACACACACAGACAATATTTTACTAGTATTGTTTTGTCGATTCTGAAATGAATTTATGTAAATTTTGTACTGTATAGACTAGTTTTTTGAGTACTGTACCTGATTATTTTCATGTCAGAAAGCTTTAGCTGTGACATTTTAATGTCCAATCTCTCTGCCATTGCAACCACCTCGCCCGCCAACTTATGTGCTTCACGGAAAGCAATCTGGAAACATGAATAATGAACAATTAATTCACAATTATTATAGAAGTAATGTCTGCAATGACTTGTATCGATCGGTTTCCGTCTTTAGGTGTCCAATTACAAACAATATTTCTTATTTACCATCACTTACTTAAATGATTCATATTCATAAAGATCATCTATTTTTATTCTACACCCATCACCTTTGATCCTGTTGGGGTTTTAAATAATGATTGGGTGGCTCTGCATAGCTGGTTCTTCCACTGAATTAACTTGTGGACAATTTACTCGCATGTATAGTGCAATGAATTATGTCATTAAACAATAACATTGCATTCCAAAACCAGTCATGCCTCAAGTTATAATCTCTTAGAAGTTTGCCATTTGACATCATATGAGTCATCTCTTCAACAGCTTTCTATTGGGCATATGTGTCCTTGAGCCACGCCATATTGCATGAGAGTCAGACACTGCAACCTCCTTATATCTTATATTATGTATTATTTTCTTCTTCTTCTTTTCATATACCTGCAATTTATCTTACTGGGCTATCATGCATTTTCTGGTTTTCTATACGGTAGTTTTAGTAGAGATTTGTGGGCGCTGCCATCTTGGCTGTGACATCACGGAAGTGCTGCTAGAAACTCGTTTCCATCATGCAGCCACATGCAGCACATGTTAGCACAGCACCTTCATGGCGCCAACAAAAACAACCGTATATAGTTGTACATTGTTCCACCTCTTTCAAATTCAGTATTTGGAATAGAGCTTTAAAGTGTGAGATTTATCTTTGTTTAGGAGTGATTTATTTAGGTTTAAAAAATTCATATGAAAGTTCTTTTTGTGGGTTACATAGCCTTAGACTAAGTATCACAAACTTTCTGATTATTTGACAGTTTGTACCGTATTTAAAAGTCAAAACTTTCGTTGTTCTACCAACAATTAGTAATTAAGTACTAATATCCATTTTTTTTGTCAAAATAAAAGGTTCTATATGAATTATAACTATAAAAATAAATGTGTATTTAGAGTCAATCCATTCAGTCACATAACTGATGTTCAGTGGGGAACTTTAGTTTAAAGCAGACCAAGCCAGGAAGATGATATCTCGTATGATGTTGATGTTCTTATATTTACTAGGAAACGCTCAGTTGGACGCGTTGATAAGCGAGCACGTGCTATAGCTAGACCCACATTGCACATTTTTTAAAATTTTTAAACTTGCGACGTTCGCTGTCCACAGGGCCATGTTTCCAATATTATTTATTATTGCCAAGGTATTTGGGTTAACCCGTGTGTAAATCTTTACTTTGTGGATAAAATCCACCGCCATCTAGAGGACATTGACTCCTTGGGAAAACTATTTAAACTCTTTGGTGACAAATAATACACTGCTTCCTCGAAAGTATTTTGATTACTTCTAGGTGGCAGTGCATTAGAAACTTCGCACGTCTTTTCGTTGCCATGGCAACGTTACTTTTGTTATAATGTAATTTCCATTTACACTACTTATCGGATCAAAATAAAATCAACATATTCGTGACCGGACGAACATTTTTAATGATTTGGCCACCTCAGATTTTGTCGCCGTTTAGTTTAAAAAAAAAACTTTTGATTAACTTTAATGTAACTTTTTAACTTTTTGAATGATTTTGCGACAAAACTAATGGCATTCAATCGAGAACAAAGCTTGCGGATAGTCAAAATTTCAAATCGATCTGAGCCTCCGTTCGAAGGTTATAGCGAGACATACAAACAAACAAAAAAAAAACAAAGCTAGTGACTATTTTTTCCGGCAGAGTCAAATGGAAACGCTTGCTTCGCTCGCTTAAATTAAGTTCTAGATGTGCTAACACCAACACAGCCCAGTTGCATGTGCGTGCCTCCGGCCCAAGTGTAATCTGCCCCACTTAACAGTGATTCCATTAACCCAGCACCTCCAACTTCCAGATAAAATGCAGATAAATATGAAATAGTAGTAGTAAGTTTCAATCTCTATCTTAGATACTCTCATACCCTTATTTATTTTACAAAATAACTTTCTAATGAATTAAGTTCATCAAAAACTGTCTTGAACTATAAAAATTTGAAGTTGGAGGCAAACTAAACTTCGAAACAGTTTGTGTTTTCAATGGTAAAATTTATAATGGACACTTTTTTAACACTGATGAAGCTATTTCAATCTTTTAGGTGGGCTCTCTTTGGCTCTCCTTGACATTCGTACCCTCAACATTTACAAATTGTAAATAGTACCGGTATCCTTGTACCAGCTAGTACTCATTTGACATTAATTTTATTCCATGTGCTCAACCATTTTGGTTTTGGATTGTGAACATGAGACATCACCAAACAAAGTTGAGGTTGTGTTGAACAAAACAATAATAATGAAATAAATTGTTGTTCTTAAAGTATCTAAGTATATATTACCCCTTTCCTGACAAGGTAATATGCTACATCTGTTGCCAACATCTCGGGACTAAGTGCTTTGAGACAGTTGTTAGTGTTCACTCTTAAAGTGTGGATACAACTTGCCGCAACTCGCAGTACACTTTCTATCGTGTCGTATGTGTCAAAGAGCATCTCCTTATCTTCTTGAAGATCTTTGTTGTAAGTTGTAGGAAGTCCTTTTAACACCATCATAAATCCACTACACTAGAAATAAATCAAATGGTTAAAACACCCCTTCACTCAACTAAATGATGTTGATAGTTGGAACGAAGTGTTCATTTTTCAGTGGAGGTACAGGTACTTTTTTAATTTCTGTCAATAACATCAAGTGTAGTGATGTGTAGGGCGATATATATTATTTTCGTTATAGGTGTGCCTTTTTCTTTTTCTTTTTTTACATTATTTTTAATTGTAACATTTAAATAGTAATTGTGTGTCAAGTATTGCAATCTAAGCACATTTTAAAAATAAATATGTCCCAGATTTAAAATACCGGTACTTACATTTCCAAATACTCTCCCAGATTTACCCCTGATTAGCTCTAAACTGTCGGGGTTTCTCTTCTGGGGCATTAGGCTACTTCCTGTTGAATGAGAGTCAGCCAACTGAACAAAGTCAAACTCTTTACTGCTATACAAAATGAGATCTTCCGCCAGACGACTTAGATGCATGGTTGTCAAAGATGCCCAGAATAAAAATTCAGCTGGAAACAAGACAGGTTTAATTTAATTTCCATTCAAGTATAGAGGTAGGTAGCAGTGATATAATTAATTTTTCTGGTTTGCTAATATTGCTCAAATGGACATTATTGCATCTGTAAGCCTACTAAGTATTCCCAGACTGTGAGATGGTTTTAGATTTTCATTTGTTGTAGATTCATACCTGTATTTTTCCTCATACAAATGTTTGCTTGTATCACATTATCAATTTCTACATAATTAGCTCAGTTCGTATTAGTTATTACACAGTTAACACATGTAAAATTTTAGAAGTCAATACCCCCCAAATACAAAAATTTGTAAAAAAAAAAAAAAAAACGGCAGCCAAGCTCTCCTTCAAAAGTCTTTGGCTGTGAATGCTGTGAGATATAGAAGTTGAGCCAAGCATTTAATTCTTTCTCCCTAGTTTCGCATTGAAAAGAAGTAAGATCATTTCGCCTGCTGACGAGCGATAAGCCAACCATTTTCGTGGTAAAAAAAAAAGTAAAATTTTAAAACCCGAAATCATAAAAAAATTACTTGGCCATTGAATTTAATTCATTACGAGAACTCTAAAAAGTCAATGGCCAAGTAATTTTTTTTATGATTTTGAGTTAAAAATTTTTACTTTTTTTTACCACGAAAGTGGTTGGCTTGGCGCTCGTCAACAGGCGAAATGATCTTACTTCTTTTCAATGCGAAACTAGGGAGAAAGAATGAAATGCTTGGCTCAACTTCTATATCTCACAGCATTCACAGCCGAAGACTTTTGAAGGAGAGCTTGGCTGCCGTTTTTTTTTTTTTTTTTTTTTTACAAATTTTTGTATTTGGGGGGATGTCACATCTTTTTGTTGTTTGTTTCATATCAAGGCGTGAAATACGTGAAAAGGTGGATACAGAACCTTTAACCTTGTTTAAAACAGATTGTCTAGCAATCTAGAAACAAAAGCTACAATCTTTGTTTTTGTTTACAATCTGTAGTTGGCAATATACAATGTTTTTATTAAATTTCCTATTGGTTAATGTCGTCTTGGGTTTTTGTGTGAATGATTTGTTGACTGGACTATAACACATTGATGCATAATTTTAATTAATCATCAATTAAAATATTCAAGTTGTACTAAATACGATCTAACGTTTATCCCAAAGTTAAGGGTAGTAGGGAACAGTGGGGGTGAAATATCGCTTGCCTCTCGACGGATTATTATTTTTCATATGATTATTTACCATGCCAAATTTCATGCTGATAACTCATTAGGTGCCTTCATGGTGAATGCTGGAAATCAAGGTAAAAATAATATAAACTATTAGGGATGGGCAGTGGTTAAGGTGGGGCGGTATGAGCCGGTATGCATACAGTTACTAAAGTTACCGACGGTATGCCATACCGGGACTAATTTGTGATAGATTATTGTCGAATTACGTTGAATAATATAAAATTGGTATAAAATAAAGGCATACGATACCAAATACTACCCCAATATTGGCAAACAAAAACAAACATGGACCCCTCTCCAAAGTGATTTAAAAGAGTTTCTCAATCACACCCTAAAAAAAATCCCTGCGGGGCAAAACTGGGCAGACCCCCCGGCGGTCCCACTTCAATACTTCCTTCAGCATAAGTGCATAACGTCAATATTTTGAATCTACTTTAACCACTGGGGATGGGGGTTGAAAAAATGTGGTCTAGTGAATGAGAATAGGCCGATTGGGTTAAAACACATTAAAACATAAATTTAATAACTAATTTGAATAAAAATTCAATTTTAGGTTAGAGCTATGAATTATTCCAATTTTAGGGGATGATTCAGGGGGTGTTGGGGTGGAATATCGCTTGCCTCTCGGCGGATTATTTTTCATATTATTATGTACCATCGTGACAAATTTCATGCTGATAACTCATTAGGTGCCTTGATGGTGAATGCTGAAAATCAAGGTAGAATAGAATAGAATAGGTCTTTATTGGCGAAGTTAAGCTCATCGCTTTTTTCAACTTAACCATACACTGCAAGTAACAGATTCGAATAAAAAGGTATGAGTTTACAAATAAGAATAAGTAATTTAGTATCTAGGATATAGTAAGTATATAATATATAATAATATAAACTATTAGGGATGGGGGTTGAAAAATGTGGTTTAGGAAATGAAAATAACCCGATTGGGTTAAAACACATCAAAACATAATTTTAATAACTAATTTGAATAAAAATTCATATTTAGGTTCGAGCTATGAATTATTTCAATTTTAGGGGATGATTTAGGGAATGTTGGTGGTTGAATATCGCTTGCCTCTCGGCGGATTATTTTTTATATTATTATATACCATCATGCCAAATTTCATGATGATACTCATTAGGTGCCTTCATGGTGAATGCTGGAAACCAAGGTATATATATAAACTATTAGGGATGGGGGTTGACAAAATGTGGTTTATATAATGAAAATAGGCCGATTGGGTTAAAACACATTTAGAACATAATTTTAATAACTAATTTGAATCAAAATTCAATTTTGGGTTAGAGCTATGAATTATTCCAATTTTAGGGGGTGTTGGGGGTGGAATATTGCTTGCCTCTCGGCGGAAGTATATGAGTCTGAGGTACATCTAAGTGTGTTCCAAGTTTCATAGCTCTAAGATGTACCGTTTTCTCTGTAGGCTTTTATTCCTTTTTGTCAGAATTCCTAGCTAGCTAGCCACCCACCCAGCCAGCCGGAAGGTTTTCGTCGATTTTTACGCACTTTTTTTAACACAGAACGGGTTATCGGATCGGGCTGATTTTTTTTTGTGTGCCATGGACCACATACCAGGTCATATACCGAGTTTCAAGATTGTAAATCTTTCGGGGCGGCGTGTGCAGATAGCTGAAAACCCTTCCAACTCGGGTAGGACTAGGAGTAAACAGAGTCGAGTTAGTCATCGCCTAGCTTGGCTGCGGGCGAACGACCGTCGCCCTAGATCAATGAACCATGTTTATTATAATGCATAATATTAAGTACCGGTGCATCTAATTCACCAGCATACTATTATACCATAGCAATAACATTAATTAAATTAAGACAAATTCCACGCAAAGTAATTCCTCTCTCAACCACTTACTTGTACTTGTACACACTCACCAACAAAGTCCCTGTCACCAACAGCATGCATGCTGTTTTGTGAAATAGCGGTAAATCCTAGATCTTTTGCTAGTTGATTCCTGTCTATCAGGAAGGGGTTCCCAGCTAAAGCTCCACTCCCCAGTGGCATAACGTTAATTCGTTGATACAGTTGACCCATCCGTTCTCCATCAGCTTTTAGTGAGTATGCATGACTGGAATATAAGTAATATAATTATTATTCTTATTATTTGTATTGCATGCAATTGACTTCAATCAGTTCAGCAAATGTATCCCAATTAGTTTACCTAAGAAGCCAGTGACTCCATCTAATTGGCTGAGCTCGTTGTAAATGCGTATATCCGGGCATTAGAATTTCTCGCTCGCGTAAAGCCCGCTCTACTATTACCTTATCCAAACAAAATAATGATGCCATTAATAGCACAACCATGCTGATGTACATTCACAGTTACATTTTATAGATGGTATGTTATAAAGGATTGGTGATTGTGTGCCCCACAGTACTTTGAAAATATGCAATATCATTTTGGAATGATATGTTTTAGAAAGAATAGAATATGAAGTGATATTTTATATTTCACAACTATATAGCTGTGAATTAGTTCATTGTTTTTTGCTAAAGCCTTTGTTGTCTCTGAGTGAGTGGGTGCAAAATGTATGCAGGTAATTATCACTTTTGATTTTACTAGACCGCTTCGCGAACACTTTTTTTAGTCGCGTTGATGGATGAGCTTTTTTGTAAGTTTTTAGTTTGAGTGGGATCTCTTTACTTTTTCAAGTGCTTTTTGAACGCATTGAAGGTATTGTTGTCAAGTTACTATTGATACTTGATAATTGTTATCACATACCTCAAAAAACTTATGTAACTACTTCACCATAACCTTAATGTGCATGTAAAATATGAACATTGTAGCCCCACCCGTTTGGTCAGAATCGGCCCAAATGTCAGGAAAATATCGCACTAAAAAAAGAAAAAAATCGTAAAAGTACGATATTCATGAGAAACATTTCTTCGATTGTACCCAAAAACGTGGCAGGTCTAAGTTCAGAGATTTTGAAAGTCCTCTCCAATTTTCATCAAGATCGCATTTGCCGTTTGCCCTGTAGAGTGCGAACAAACATACAAAAATATAAACAAAAAAATATCCGAGCTAATATTTTGGGGGGTCAGTGAAATTGAAGTCTTTGCTTCGCTCATCCAATTAATAATATGACTACCTACTGTGGTGAATTTTTTTATTTAAGCTGATGTTTTGGCTTTAAAATCTTACCCACACAAGTTGAATTGCTCCGTGCTCTGTGTCACAATAACCCTCAGGGATTATTGGCTGAGCGTAGCGAAAACTTCAATTACACTGACCCCTCAAAAAATTTAGCAATGTTTTTTTTTTCTTTTTTTTTTTCTGTCTGTTTGTTCGCACGATTCCAGCCAAACGGCATATGCGATCTTGATGAAAATTGAAGGGGACTTTCGAAATCTCTGAACTTAGACGTACCACGTTTTTGGGTACAATCGAAGAAATATTTCTCATGAATATCGATCGAAGATAGAATTTTTTTCGATTTTTAGTGCGATATTTTCGTGACATTTGGGCCGATTCTGACCAAACGGGTGGGGCTACAACGTTCATATTTCACATGGACATTAAGGTTATGGTGATGTAGTACCTTTTGAAAGAAAAAAATTGAAAAAGTTAGCCAGAATCCATAGAAATAAAGGTTTTAATATGAGTTTTTTTAGGTTTATAATTACAATTAACAAGTAACAAAAGAAACTTGACAACAATCACCTACAATGCATTCAAAAAGCACTTGCAAAGGAAAGTGGTCCTTCGCAAACAAAAAAATTACAAAAACGCTCATCCATCAACGCGGCGGGACTTAAGCGTTTTCCTAGTCTATCAAAAATGGAATTGTTACATGCAATATTCTGTAGTTTTTTTAAAGTCAATGTTGAGTTTGGGTTGGTACCTACTCTTTTGGGTTTGCTTCATCTGATTTACTTAGGTACCTAATCAATCTAAGTAACTCAGATAAGGTGAAAGAATCAGAAAATATATTTTAGTGTGTATGCTTCTTACGTACCTGTATCAAGTGTCTCAGTAGAGTGTTCAAGTTAGTTAGTCCCGTCCTCAGCCATAGTCGCATATCTGTCGTGACTTGATCGTTACGGCTTCTGCCCACATGGAGTTTTGTCGCTGGGAACCCAATCAGCTCCTAGTTAATCAATTACGAGGCATGATATTTATTTATTTATTTCACGTATATCCTATTCAGTTATTAAAACTGATTAACAAGGACAATAAATGAAACTAAGTTTACATAAATGCACACAAAAATAATGAACGGTACTGGTAGGTACGGTAGTGAATATTTTGAACTAATAATATTACTTACTACAATTTATAATAATTAATAAGACAACAAATTCTGGTAATATATTCCAATAGTATATTTAAAAAGTGAAATAAAATTTATTCAAATGAATTGAATATAAAACGGAAAAAAATAAGAAATAATTACAAAAAAGAAAAACGAGGAGAAAAATTATTTATTAGGTGATCCCACTGAAATGATAAGCTCCATTTGTAGTAAGTACTGCTTCTTCCTGCAGGTGACTAACTTGTGTAAGGTGAGACTCTGGGGATAGTTGCCAGTTACCTAGACCCTGGACTATTTTAGAGGAAGGACTCAACCGCAGCATTTGCCTTATTGGCTGAAGAAAATCTTGGACAAAACTTTCAGGCAGGATTGTTTAGTATTAAACCAACGGCCTCCCGAATAAAGAGCCAGTTGCGCATGTAACTTGTGGAATGGTCTACTGTGATGCACGCTGTTGCAATTAGCCATGATCCACTCTTCTTCATTTATTTTGTGCAAGAAATATTTTGAAGTGAATAAACATTTTTCAGCATATTTTAAAAGCAATCCTCAAAATGGAATTTGTTTTCCATTTCCTACGTCCCAAATAACATGTTCGTTGAATGAAAACGTACCCCCTCCCCCCTCTTCCTTCTTAAAGTTTAACTTAACTCTTAATGGCTACATATCAGCAGCAAAAACCTAATTATTTAGAGCTATATACAATACATAATACACTAAAGTGTCAATTTTTACCATGGTTCGATTATTGGTACTCTGACTTTCGTCCTGCAGGCCTATAGGTTAACAATTAGTTATAATTTTAATTTACGAACATTTATAGTTTATTTATTTTATTTTTTTGTTTAACTTTAACGTGTATCCTATTCAGTTAAAAAACTTGTTTACATACATAGGCCAACTAAATAAATCTAATACCGTACATAAACTGTATGAAATGTAAATGCACGTAGCCAGGGTACAACAAAAACTACCTTCAGTCGCCTCTCGTTAGCAGTGTGGATGTCTTCATCAGAGTCTTGAATTGCAAAGGTTTTTTCATCCCATTCTTTGCCGACCTAAAATAAGTATTTAACGATTATAACTTGCCAAAAAACAGAAATGGGAACAATTTTAATAAGGATAAATAAACTTCCTGTGGGCCCAACAATTAACATACCGGTACAACTCACAATGAAGCCCAAATAACTCGACTAGGGAATCTTTTAAGTTGAAACAACAATGTGGTGCAAGCGTTTTACTTTTACGACTTTTACCGATTCAGCTTACGCTTTCGACGTTTTTTTTCAAAACTTGGGCCCCAGTGTGCCTCAAACTTTTCGCATATTATACCGACCAGTAGCACCACACTACCATCAAAATTCTACCGATGCCTTATGCGTATATTTTTGGAGTTTGGAATTTTTGGAGTTTGGAGTTTTGGAGACATGACTCCATGGCTTTGTTTTTCACCTTCTGGTTTGTTTTGTTTAAGCACTGATATAATTACAATTATGAAAAAATATTTAGTTTTTAACCAAGCTCATGTATATGAGACACCTATGATATGTAGCGTATAACATGGTTTAACTTTATATGATATTTTACTATTTATTTATTTATTTTGGCAATCCGATTTAATGAATTTTACTGTTAACTTGTTTTCGTTTTTATTGGAACTACTTGGACTATGACGACTGATCTGTGATTGTACTTTAATTTATGTGTAATGTGTGATTTCAATTAGCAAATTGAATATTCTAAAATACTATTATGTATTATTCAGAATTAAAAAAAAAAAAATGCCTGGAACAGTAGTTGAGTGGAATGGTCTGGCAAAGGGGGTTGTTGGACAAAAGGATTCAAAGGGGTTTGTTGTGAAATTAAAATCACTGCCAATGGATACACCAGGCCTGAATGAGGAAAGAGGAAACCAATGGGAAGAGCAGGAATCAAGCGGGGAAGATGAGGATTGAGAGAGAAATTGAATAAAGGTCTGCCACCGACTACATAGTCAACTGCAGGAAAAAGAAAACAACAACAACAACAACAAATATGAAATGAAACAAATTTATTTATTTACTAATATTTTGCATTCATTTCTTTCAACATAACCATTAAAGTTAATATTAACATTTGCCTAGTTTAAAATAGAGAGTCTGTTATTATTATCATCATTATTATTATTAGTAGTAGTAGTAGTATGTGTAGTTGGTAGTGGTAGTGGTAGTGGTAGTGTAGTGAGTAGTGTGTCGTAAAGTTATGCCGGTATGAGGGTATGTAGTGGAGGTACGTCGGTTTTGGGAGTGGACGATGGGCTGTATGAGTATTGGGGCTTGGAATACGTAGTGGCTATGTAGTGGTATGTGTTGTGACTATGATATAATTTCGAAAAGTTGCCCTGTGGGGTCACCATAACTGGTTTTAGCCATTCTAAACAACGAGTTATTTGGGGTTAGCAAAACATTGTATTATGTATTGTGAAATTTTTATATTAATCAAAAGAGGCATTGCCAACAAGACAAAAACACAAGTATGGCGGATGCCATGTTTGTTTGTTTTATTTTGATTATTACGTAAACGGCAGTCAACGGACAAAAAAGTGATGCGATACCATATCTTTGGTTGATAACCAAGAGGCGGACTAGTATGTAACACTGACATAATTAAATGTAACTAGGAAGCTTCGCAAACGCTTTTTCAGGCGCGTTGTTGGATGAGCGTAATTTTTTAAACACGAAAAAAAGCGTAAAATTGAGATTTTCATGAGAAATAATTTTTCGATTACGTTCAAATTTCACACGAATATATTTGGATGAGCGTAGCGAGCGAAGCGAAGATTCCATTCTACTACACTGGAGAAAAAAATCCGGAATGTTTTTTTTTCTTTTTTTCTTTTTTTTTTTTTTTGTATTTTTGTCTGTTTGTCCGCACGATTCCGGCTAAACCCAAACCGATACTCCGATTGGGATGAAATTTTATGGAGGCCTTCAAAATCTCTAAACTTAGAACTGCCACGTTTTTGAGCGCAATCGGAAAATTTTTTCTCATGGAAATCGCAATTTTACGATTTTTTTTTTATTTTTAAAAAATTTCTCCGACATGCTTTATCCGATTTTAATGATTTTTGCAAAGAATCTTTATTTCATGAATTAAGATATTCTTGTGAAATTTGAGCGCAATTGAAAAAATATTTATCATAAAAATCGAAATTTTACAGGTTTTTTCTTTTTTTAAACAATTCTTTGACTTATAACACCTACATGCTTTATCCGATTGAAATTATTTTTTCGCAGAACCTTAATTTTATGAATTAGTATATTGTTGTTAAATTTGAGCGCAATCGAGAAATTATTTCTTATAAAAATTTCAATTTTACGATTTTTTTTAACAATTACGATTAATTAAAGGGGTATTTAACCGCTAAACTCAAAAAATATATTTCATTCAGGCTAACTAGTAATGAATTTAGCAATTAACAGAAAAAATATTGGGGGCACCATGACCTCCCCAAAAATTGTCAAACATGACATTTTTCGAGCTAGGTCCCATCGGCAAAAATCTCCCATAAGAAATAACATGGGGACGATGTTTATGCCCCGTGACCTTGGAGGATTTTGATCCAAAAAAATATTGGCCACTATTGACGTACTCGACAGCCTTTTCTGTAAATTCTCTATATTTTGGTTTGTAATTTGGGCAAGTAGTTCGGTCAAAATAAGCTGATTACCAAGATGGGGTGTGATTTTGGAATGCATATTTTTGCGTGTTTGAGGGTATATTTGGGCACAGTTTCAAGACACGATGTTATAAAGGGGCATTTTAGATTGGTACTATGCTCTAGTATCTATGTGGACCAAAAAAGAAGCAGGTTAAAGCCGATTTAGTAAATTTTCCAAAACACCAATTTTTGCCAATTTCTGGATCAAAAAAATTAAAAAATTCGTGTTAAATCACAGTTACAAGATATAATTTTTTAAACGGTCATTTAAGTGTAATATTGTGCTATAGATCACGTGGTAAAAAATAATTTTTGGGGTTTTTAGCCCCTTTAAAAAAAATAAAAAAATAAAGTTAATTTTTTATTTTATTTAATTTAATTTAAAAAAAATTCAATTTAATAATGATTTTTCCACAGAACAACAGAAAATTCGCATAACACATGGCAGCTCAATGCACCAATTACGCTCATCCAACAACGCGGCGGGACTTAAGCGTTTTCCTAGTAATTCATAAATTAAGGTTCTGTGAAAAAATCATTACAATCGGATAAAACATGTAAGTGTTATAAGTCAAAGAAATTTACAAAATCGAAAAAAATCGTAAAATTGCGATCATCACAAGAAATAATTTTTGATTGCGCTCAAATTTCACACGAATACATAAATACATAAAATTAAGGTTCTGTGAAAAAATCATTACAATCGGACAAAGAATGTACCTGTTATAAGTCGAAGAATTTTTTTTAAATCGAAAAAAAACGTAAAATTGCGATTTTTATGAGAAATAATTTTCCGATTGCGCTAAAAAACGTGGCAGGTCTAAGTTCAGAGATTTCGAAGGCCTCCATAAAATTTCATCGCAATCGGAGTATCGGTTTAGCCGGAATCGTGTTAACAGACAGACAAAAATACAAAAAGAAAAAAGAAAAAAGAAAAAAATATTCCGGATTTTTTTCTCCAGTGTAGTGAAATGGAATCTTCGCTTCGCTCGCTACGCTCATCCAATTATTTTATTCAG
Organism: Sweltsa coloradensis; assembly: GCA_024449915.1. Classification (NCBI taxonomy): domain Eukaryota; kingdom Metazoa; phylum Arthropoda; class Insecta; order Plecoptera; family Chloroperlidae; genus Sweltsa; species Sweltsa coloradensis. The sequence goes on from JAMZAV010002491.1 coordinate 230,836, forward strand.
GTAGTAATGATTTTCTGTTCAATAATATCGGATAAAATGTTGATATCCGGAAAGTTGATGAAGTGGGTATATCTAGGAAAACGCTTTAGTCCCGCCGCGTTGTTGGATGAGCGTAATTGGTGCATTGAGCTGCCATGTGTTATGCGGATTTTCTGTTGTTCTGTGAAAAAATCATTACTTAGTCGAAGATTTTTTTTAAATTAAATAAAATTAAATAAAAATTAATTTAATTTTTTAATTCATCGTAATTTTAAAAAAAAAAAAAAATCGTAAAATTGCAATTTTCATAAGAAATAATTATTTGATTCCGCTTAAATTTAACACGAGTATATTAATTCATGGAATTAAGGTTCTGTGAAAAAATCATTACAATAGGATAAAGCATGTAGGTGTTATAAGTCAAAGAATTGTTTTAAAAAAGAAAAAAACGTAAAATTTCGATTTTCATGAGAATAAATTTTTCGATTACGCTCAAATTTCACACGAATATCTTAATTCATAAAATTAAGGTTCTGTGAAAAAATCATTACAATCGAATAAAGCATGTAGGTGTTAGAGGTCGAAGAAATTTTTTTAAAATCGAAAAAAATCGTAAAATTGCGTTTTTTATAAGAAAAAATTTCCCGATTGCGCTCAAAAACGTGGCAGTTCTAAGTTCAGAGATTTCAAAGACCTCCATAAAATTTCATCGCAATCGGAGTATCGGTTTAGCCGGAATCGTGTTAACAGACACACAAAAATACAAAAAGAAAGAAAGAAAAAAAAAAAAAAAAACATTCCGGATTTTTTTCTCCAGTGTAGTGAAATGGAATCTTCGCTTCGCTCGCTACGCTCGCTACGCTCATCCAAAAAGAAAAAAAACTGTAAAATTTCGATTTTCATGAGAAATAATTTTTCGATTGCACTCAAATTTCACGCGAATACCTCTAATTCATAAAATTAAGGTTCTGAGAAAAAATCATAAAAATCGGATAAAGCATGTAGGTGTTATAAACTGAAGAAATTTTGTAACTAGGAAAACGCTTAAGTCCCGCCGCGTTGTTGGATGAGCGTAATTGGTAAATTTGAGCTGCCATGTGTTTTGCGGATTTCTTTTGTTCTGTGAAAAAATCAGAACTTTGTTGAAATTTTTTAAAATTAAATCAAATTTAAAAAAAAAATTAACGTATTTTTTTTAATTAATCGTAATAATTTTAAAAAAAGAAAAAAATCGTCATATTGAAATTTTCATAAGAAATAGGTATTCGATTACGCACAAATTTTACACGAATATATTAATTCTTAAAATTAAGGTTCTGTGAAAAAATCATTATAATCGGATAAAGCATGTAGGTTTTTAAGCAGAAGAAATTAAAAAAAGTCGTTAAAATTGCGATTTACATGAGAAATAATTATTTGAATTTACGCTCACATTTCACATGAATATAATATGAATTCATAAAATTAAGGTTCTGTGAAAAAATCATTACAATCGGATAAAGCATGTAGGAGTTATAAGTCGAAGAAATTTTTAAAAATCGCCAAAAATCGTAAAATTGCAATTTTCATGAGAAACAATTTTCGATTGCGCTCAAAAACGTGGCAGTTCTTTTTATTCAGAGATTTCAAAGGCCTCCATAAAAATTTTTTCGCAATCGGAGTATCGGTTTAGCCCGGGAAACGTGTTAACAGACAGACAAAAATACAGAAAGAAAGAAAGAAAAAAAAAAAAAAAAAAAAAAAACATTCCGGATTTTTTTCTCCAGTGTAGTGAAATGGAATCTTCGCTTTGCTCGCTACGCTTTGCTCCCCTCATCCAATAAAATAAAAAATTAACTTAAATTTAAATTTTAAATAAAAAAAAAAATCGAAAAAAAATAATTTTTCGGTTACGCTCAAATTTCACACAAATATATAAATTTATAAAATTAAGGTTCTGTGAAAAAATCATCACAATCGGATAAAGCATGTAGGTGTTATTCGTCGAAGAAATTTTTTTTAAATCGAAAAAAATCGTAAAATTGCGATTTTTATGAGAATTTTTTTTCCTATTGCGCTCAAAAACGTGGCAGTTCTAAGTTCAGAGATTTCGAAGGCCTCCATAAAATTTCATCGGAATCGGAGTATCGGTTTAGCCGGAATCGTGTTAACAGACAGACAAAAATACAAAAAAAAAACATTCCGGATTTTTTTCTCCAGTGTAGTGAAATGGAATCTTCGCTTCGCTCATCCAATTATTTATAGTCGACTTGAATGAAGAATTCGAATCGGAACGGTTTATACGGTAAATAACGGTAAATAACTTTGTTTAAAGAATTAATGTGCTATTTTACTATCCCTAACAAATATTATAGGCTACTATTAACTGTAACAATCAGTAAGGTTACCTTGATAAGTCCAATTTGTATTTCATTTTCCTCTTCTTTGGTCAACAATCCAGCTTTCAATAATGTACGTGCATATGCCTGGCTCCCCTGTAAAGTATTTTGATTATCATAATATTTGCAGCTATTATTTTTCATTGCCATAAGAACTTTAGCAAACTTAAATTTCCATACTAAACATAACAAAATGTGGTGATGGTCTTACCTACCTCAATATCCTCCTTCCACATCCGTTTGTCATAAACAATTGATGCATTTAACTTTTCTAATAAGGCATCTGTTTTCTCGGAAAACCGTCCACCCCAAAGTTTGTTACTTTCATCCTTTAAAAATTAAATTAAAAAATTATACAAGGTCCTATATAATTTATAATATATAATGTTGATTTCTCTTTATAATATTTTCCCTTCTGGGCCCGGGGTAGAATTGGCCCAGAGCATGGCTCTGCTAATCATACAAGGTGATCTATGAGAAAAAGTCCACCTCGCAAACTTCAGCAGGTAAGAAGGGTGGTATATACCGGACGACGCGCCCTTAAACCTATTAAATTATAACTTTTTCTCCCCGAAACTAGAGGCGAGCTCTGGCAATCGTCGGCGGGGACTCCTCCCCCTCAACTTGATGACCTCCCCAACGACGATGACAATGACACCAAGAACGATGACAAAGACGATGACGACTGCAACATGAGAGCCCCCCCACTATTCAAATTAAGTCCCCCACTTAAAATCGTTAGGTATAGGTACTGACTGATTGAATGGGTAGTTTCTATATACAAATGTATTAATTTTTTAATGTAACATGCAAAAAGTGGCATTACCTTTGAAACAAAAAAGATTCCAACGCAATGCATTAAGAGTGGAAAGTGATACGACGAGTGATGGTTACAATAACTTTTGTGGAATGCCAGTATCGGTTAAAGTTTTTTAGCGTAAAACATTTTTTTTTAACCACGATGGAATATACTGAAGGGTATTATAAATGATTGCTATATATTATATTAAATAAAGTGGGGAAAAACAGTAGACCAAGATTGTAATATAGGGTATAGTAATTAGAACAGATCTTGCATTGAATGAAGAACTGCACTGATGAAGAATTACAGAAATGTGGTGTACAACAAACAAACCTGCTATTGCGAATGAATATGCTTGTAATGCAAAGTGAATTTATCGTTAGGTAGATACTCTTAGTTACCGGTAATGCATTGAATCGAGGTGAGTGAGTGGACCGGATGTGGGGAATCATGGTGCTCACCTTTTGAAACTACACATTAATAAATTAAAAGCAATTTTTTATAATATTAAACATAAACTTACCATTTTCGTATCACACAACCTTCCCAATGTGGCCAACAAAGTGTTCTGGTCTTATCATTTTATAAAGAAAACTTCTCGTTTGTACTTTGGAACTTGACCTTTGAGGAGAATCCTAGGTCCTAGGCCTATATACAATAAATCTTGGTCCACCTTATCAGCTTGAATAGAGCTTGTTTCTTGCTGTTGCTGCAGAGTGCATTCATTGTAACCTGAGATAATGGTCAATATATTACACAGTGCACATGACTTACTATACACATACCTATTTTTACGGTAGAGACATTAACTATGAAAACGCTCAGTTGGACGCGTTGTTGAGCGAGCACCGGTACGTGCAACATTACCCAAGTACGACATTCCCATAAGGCCCACCACACAGTGTAGACCTAACTGGATATTGACATTGTACACTATATATTATTCCAACATCTTTGCATTGTACTAATTCACGTCATGCCTTCTAAAGTGTGTCTTTGTATCTTCACTGCCTCCTTCATTTTTAACTTCATTTTTCGAATTATGATTACCAATAAGTCTTTAAGGTCATGACCGATTTAGCTGAAATTTTAAAAATAGGAGAGAATGTTATACTTATTGACCCTGCAAAATTTCATAACGATCGGAACATTTTTTTTTTATTATTATATTATTTTTTATAACTAACGATCGGATTTTGTTCAAAAACTATACAGCAACCCGCCTAGGTGGTATGTACATGTGTAAAAAATTTCAGGTCGATCAGAGAAACAGTGCGACCTGTATCGAAGCAGTAACAGGAAAAAAAACAGACATTCGAGCCATAAGAGTCAAGTGGAGACGCTCGCTACGCTCGCTCAATTATGATCATATTATATGTAGTAGTGTAACCATTAAAATTAATTTTCATTTATTATATTACATGTTAACAATAAGTACATAATATTACATGATTTTTTTTTAAACAACGCTAACTTTAAATGTACTAAAAAGTAAAAAATAAATTTCCGACCAACAAATTTTTGCCTTACTCGGAAAATAAAAGCGTTGGGCGCTTACGGTATTGACATAGATTATAGAATTTTGTTTTTCATGAAGGAAAGCGCCTAACGCTTTTATTTTCCGAGTAAGGCAAAAAAAATTTGGGCAATTTTTCTTTTTCTTTTTCTTTTTCTTTTTAGTACATTTAAAATGAGCGTTGTTTAAAATAAATTCATGTAATATTATTTTATATTTTTTAGTCTTAACGAATGTTGTAATCGAATATGTGCTCACTGGACGTGTCCGAATTTCTGCATCTGGTTGGCCCATCCTCACTAGCTGTGACTAATTTCCCATATGAAGCTTTGTTTGATTAATTAATTATGATGAATTAATTGATTAACTAGTGAATATGATAAATTTATTCATGTATTGTCATCAAGAATATACGTCTGTGTGAAAAGTTTCAGCTCGATCGGACATTGGGAAGTGGGTGAAATATCATTCTATTCCCATATAAAACTCTGATTTATTAATTATGATGAATTAATTGATTAATTATTGAATCTGTTAATTGATTCATCTATTGTCATCAAGAATACGTATGTGTGAAAAATTTCAGCTCGATTGGACATTGAGAAGTGGGTGAAATATCGATTATAAGATTCCGTCCAGACAAACAATTAATGAAGCTAATATAAGCGTTGTAAAATAGATTATAAATTATGAAAAAATAAAATGAAGTGTATTATGAAAATTAACTTGTGAATTAGGGCGCCTATGAAGTGCAATTATTATGAAACATACAAATATTGTGAGCACTAGGGCCTCTATTGTTATATCGTTGAGTAACTAATATGAGTTTCCACTGATTTTTAAGTTGTTCTTGTTACGTCTATGAGTTTCCGCATAAAAGTATAAAGTGTATTATTTTTGATAGCCCGCACACGAGAGGTTTTTTCTTACGCGGGCTTCCTATTATGTATATTTGAATTTCTTTATCTCATCGCAGTAATGCTCATAATGTTAAACTTTTGTATTGTTTACTGAGAATGTAATGATGTTATACTGTAAACATACCATACCAACAACCCCACTGAAAATCAGTGATATGACTGAGATGAATTTATTTATTTATTTATTTAAAATGAATTAAAAATTGAAAATTGAATTGAAATTGAATTGATATTTATGAGGTTTTGTTTTTGTCAACTTGTATTTTTTTGCATAAACAATTTTTCAATTTATATTACATATTCAGCTTATCGAATCCATTTTGGATCTACTACTGGGATGAGCAAGTAGGAAATGGAGACCGGAAGGGTTAAATTAATTTTGTTAGGACTGCCGTGCGATCAATTGAGTTTGGGGCCGTATAAACCAAATTTTCTTACCTTAGAGGTGACTAAAGAGAGTCAACGACATACTATTATGATTTACCTTTTTGTTTTTGAGTGCCTTTAAATTTTTTTCGTGTGCAACTTTCCCTTTTTCCAGGTGACTGAGAGAAAGGGTAGGTAGGCTGGCTGTGAAGGGAATAATAGAAGGGATGTTTTGAGAGGACTCAAACCAGAAACAAAAACTTTCAGTCAGAATTGCCAGTGGTGAGTATCAAATCGACGACCACCAGAATTAGAGTCTTGAGCTACGTTTAGCTAAAATATTAACTTACACACAAAATAATATTCTTTATTACAGTGAACGTGGCACAGACAAAACAATAATCTAACAATTTATTCCAAATGTTATTAGGTTTTAGATGTGGTCTGTGTTACCATAATGCTTTTATTGATAGGATGAGCGTAGCGAGCGAAGCGAAGATTCCATTTCACTACACTAGAGAAAAAAATCCGTAATGTTTTTTTTTTTTTTTTTTTTGTATTTTTGTGTGTTTGTCCGCACGATTTCAGCTAAACCGATACTCCAATTGCGATGAAATTTTATGGAGGCCTTCGAAATCTCTGAACTTAGAACTGCCACGTTTTTGAGCGCAATCGAAAAATTATTTCTCATTAAAATCGCAATTTTACGATTTTTTTCGATTTTTGAAAAATTTCTTCTACTTATAACACCTACATGCTTTATCCGATTGTTATGATTTTTTCACAGAACCATAATTTTATGAATTAAGATATTCGTGTGAAATTTGAGCGCAATCGAAAAATTATTTCTCATGAAAATCGAAATTTTACGGGTTTTTTCTTTTTAAAACAATTCTTTGACTTTTACACCTACATGCTTTATCCGATTGTAATGATTTTTTCACAGAACCTTAATTTTATGAATTAATATATTCGTGTGAAATTCGAGCGCAATCGAATAATTATTTCTTATGAAAATCGCAATTTTACGATTTTTTCTTTTTTAAAATTTCGTTAAAAAATTAAAAATTAAAGTTTATTTTTTATAGGATGAGCGTTAGCGAGCGTAGCGAGCGAAGCGAAGATTCCATTCACTACACTGGAGAAAAAAATCCGGAATGTTTTTTTTTTCTTTTTTTTTTGTATTTTTGTCTGTTTGTCCACACGATTCCGGCTAAACCGATAATCCGATTGCGATGAAATTTTATGGAGGCCTTCGAAATCTCTAAACTTAGAACTGCCACGTTTTTGAGCGCAATCGGAAAATTTTTCTCATGAAAATCGCAATTTTACGATTTTTTCAATTTTTAAAAAATTTCTTCGACTTATAACACCTACATGCTTTATCCGATTTTAATGATTTTTGCACAGAACCTTTATTTTATGAATTAAGATATTTTTGTGAAATTTGAGCGCAATTGAAAAAATATTTATCATAAAAATCGAAATTTTACAGGTTTTTTCTTTTTTTAAACAACTCTTTGACTTATAACACCTACATGCTTTATCCGATCGTAATCATTTTTTCGCAGAACCTTTATTTTGTGAATTAATATATAAGTGTAAAATTTGAGCGCAATCGAGAAATTATTTCTTATTTTACGATTTTTTTAACAATTACGATTAATTAAAAAAAATTAAAAAAATTAAGTTAATTTTTAATTTAATTTTATTTTATTTAAAAAAAAATTCAACTAAGTAATGATTTTGCCACAGAACAACAGAAAATTCGCATAACACATGGCAGCTCAATGCACCAATTACGCTCATCCAACAACGCGGCGGGACTTAAGCGTTTTCCTAGTGATAGATAATAGATTGTAGATATTATATTTTCGCATCACTGCCGATAAGCTGTGATGCGCTACGTACATGATGATCAATTTGGAATAAAGAGTTTAATACGTCAACTGCCTCACTTAAACTTTTTTCTTTAATACTTTGTTAAGTAGGCCCTAATATATGTATTTTTCATTATTATTACCAACATCATAATTTGGGATGCATATATGTTTTTGTACAGGTGTATTAATTGTAGGCTAAAGTGCATGTGAATATGAATCAACAAGTGGATAGTAGATATCTAAAGACAGTGCGCAATCGACATCGTTTGAATTTACCGGTTGTGTTAAATTTAGGTTTTCAAGAATCGACATGGCAGTGAAACAGCACGGGCGCAGGAATAGGCGTTTAAACTCGAGTGGTGACATCTGGTGAGAGAATCTGGCAGTGCTCAGTGCGTATAGCTTCGTCATGG